>CM037854.1:177878170-178098310 GCA_021234595.1 Delia radicum
ATACCATCAGAATCCTTTAAAATTTGTACATCCATGAAAACAGAGGCATAAAGATAATCATCAAGGTATTCATCATTTGTTGTTTTCCTAGCTTTAGCGGGTGGTGCAAATAGTTTGGAGTTTTGTCCAGGTGTCCTTTGTCCAATAGGTAAAGCATTTTGAAAAATGGCCTGTATTGAATGTGGTGAATAATCATTGGGTTGCTTTATTTTCGATAGTGGTTTTATCGTCTTGTTATCAGCACGTGCTGAAACTGGTTTTATTAAGTCCGTTGATATTTGTTGCGGGGTTTCGATACCAACCGGAAAATATTCATTGAACATTGAATCGATTTCTCTTGGTGAATACTTGTCGCTTTTCTTCTTCTTGACGTCTTTTGGCGTTTCGGGAAGTGGTGTGATTGCCCTATTGTCCTCCACAAACTTTATAAAGCTGGACATCTCTTTTACTGTTTGGGTTCCTGGCGATTCTTCTTGGTTGGCTAGATTTATTGCGCATATAGCTAATTCCATAGGTTTTTTAAATTCAAATTTCATCTTGGATTGTCTTCAAAATACCATACTTTTTGACCCATGTTTAGTACGATACCGGACTGTTCCATAAAATCGGTACCCAGTAACGTCCGATTGTTTATGGAGTTGCGTAAGTAGATTATGCGAATTTTTCGTAATCTATTACCAATTATAACATCACAGATTGTTGACATCACCATAGTGGTAGATACTGAACCATCAGCAAGAGTTACATCTGCTAATACATCTTGGAATATACATCCATTTTTTGTTTAAAACTTTCTTTAACTTTAAGCTGGCAACACTTGTTTTGGCTCCACTATCAAAAACTGCTCACCCTTCAAGCCAAAAATTTCAATATGAGTTGTTGGCAACTCATAGCCTATAGTTGTGGAAGAGATAGAATTAAATGCCAAATATTGGTGACTCTCTCTAGAATGAGTGCTGCAAGTTGAACAGTTTGACCTGTACACCCCCGGTGCACCACA
This sequence comes from Delia radicum, assembly GCA_021234595.1. Lineage (NCBI taxonomy): Eukaryota > Metazoa > Arthropoda > Insecta > Diptera > Anthomyiidae > Delia > Delia radicum. The sequence goes on from CM037854.1 coordinate 177,879,171, forward strand.
TCCATAACAAGAAAACGACGGTTTTTTTTATAAAAGACGTCTGTTGATTTACTTGATGTTGTAAATTTTCAGCAAGCTTTACGTGTTGCTGCTGCTCTAATTGGTGTTTCGACTGTTGTTCATCTCGATTCCTTTTTTTTAAAGCATGTTTCAATAGTGTGACCTTTTCCACGGCAAAAGAGACATCGGTTAATGGGAGTAGCTTCTTCTTTTGTTTTAACATTAACTGTTAACGGTGCTCTGGTTTCTAATAAGCAAAGTTCAGCCTCTCTGCTTGCAGTAATGAGTTCTCCAAAAGTTTTGATCTTCTCCCGATGAACTCTTTCTCATACGAGGAAGACCATAAATGAGATTTAACTGCACCTCTTCCGAAACAATAACCTTAAGTTGTGAAAACAAAAGCCTCTTTTTGCAAATGAAGCTATCTGTTGGCTCTTTCTTTTGTTGTTTGTTGTCGAAAATATTACAAAATATCCGCCAGTCCGGTAATAAAGGGGAAAAAGTATTTCGTATTAGAGCTTTGGTTTCTTTGAATGACTTCACGGTGTCTTAACACCAATCCACCATGTGGCCGCATAATCCTCGAACAGTAGGGGTATTCCGCGAACTGCATCGTCATCAGATATCTTTTCTATGTCTTTATATACATTTATGGCAGCTAAAAACTCTTCGACAGCAGCAGGATCTCGTTGGCCTTTATAACGTGCCGTATATTGGGTAAATGAACCTCCTTTGACGTTGCCACCCATTGCCGCTAGAATCTGCTGGAATTGTTCAGCTGAAAACGTTGCCATCTCTTCAGAATCTTCAAACACAGTGTTGTTTTTGTCTTCCGAGGAATCTTCCAATAGTCGTCTCTGCTTCGGGTTCTTGATTTTCGTAGTCCGTAGCCTCTAAGTTGGTATGTTCCGTAGCCCCACGTTGGGCGCCAATGAAATAATCTTTTTTCGTAGATTATATATATTCATTCATTTTAAATGAGTTTTGCGAGTTTTTAAAAAAAATTAGGTTTTTTCCTTATACTTTAGAGTAGTTCCCACCAATGACTTAAGTCTTGATTTAGAACTTTACTCTAAGAACTCAGAAAGCTAATTAATTTATTTTAAAAATGTTCCTCTTTTTATACATTTTCATTTGTTTATAAATTCCAAACAATATTCAAATTACCATAACAACAAAAGTTCAAAATAATTTTAAATAAAAATAAAGATTTAAAAGAATGAATTCAACAAAAATTACAACAGGTATCTAAATAGAAAATCAAATAATAATAAGTAAATACATAAATTATAAACTGCTTCAAGTTTATTTTTCTCTTTAGAAATTTATTTAGTTAGAACATATGTAAATGAAAACATGAATTTAACTTAGTAATAGAGAGGAAATTAAAAAAATTATTGTTTGAAGTCTTTTTTGCTTTCAAGTCTGGGCAATTTCGCACGGCTCTCTTATGTCGTCGCCATAACAGTCTCTACATTTCCCGGTATAACTCGTTTGGAAACGCTAGCCAGCAATTGAACGTGTCGTTCCGTTCCTTGTATGTGTGATGGAATTTTTGGATCAAAAAATGGTGGATCATCTTGATTTAAATATTCTGTCAATGTATCGTACGGAATGCTTCGCGTGAATGGTGGTTCAAATACGTTATTTATATCATTCAAACTGATCATTTCCGTGTAACTAGTGCAATTATAGTTTTATATGTGGCTTTTTATGAACTCTAAGGTTCGTTGGGTCGTCAACATCGGTTCGATAGCGTAGAATTTTCTTAATAGCACAGTCGCGCTTTTGTTTCCTATAATCAAACAATATTGATAACAAGATATTTTCCGAATGCGCATAATATGAATTATCTGTAATTACTTGATTGATATTTCTGCGTAAACGAGGTTCTAGAAATCGTGACCAACTAATGAACTTGAAAAAGAATACACTACCGTACACGACAGAGCTGTAATACTTGATATTGAAGCACATTGGCACATAACATTTAATTATATATTCAACCAGAATTCTTAAATTTTCATCTAGATTTTCCGTTGTCACATACAATCGTAATAATCTAGCGGCCTTGGTGAGCCAGCGAGAATGTACAATTTTCCCTGGTTTGATGTTAGCCAGATCCACCGAAACCACGCCGCTAGAAATTGCATGGGCCATGTCGTATAAGTACTTCGAATCGGTGGAAAATTCAATTTTTTCTGGAGCAGGGGGCATATTTTTCAACTCAATTTCTGTCACAAGGCAAAGTTAAAACAATCGTATCTTTCTGTGTATTGTAAACTTGTGCTTGTATTCATATCTTCTTGAACCGATGGCGGTGCGTATGTTGAATCATCGGGATCTTGGTATGTTGGCATTGATGACATAGACTTTGCTCCTTGCTCTTCAATTTCCATCATAAATGCATCCACTGTTAGTCTTCTCTGATTATGTTGATCGCGCATAAACTCTTTGAGTCGTTTTGGAACCAAGCCGCATGCACATAGAGCTGCCTTCAAATCGCATTTACATGTTCCAATGTGAAAAATTGGTTCCAGAGATTTTAGAAACTGGAAATTTTGGGTTTTTCTTTTTGCTCTTGATTTCGTCTTGATATTTGTCAAGCAATCTATTCAATTTAATAGATACATAATTTTTCGGCATTATTTCCATACCAAGTTTTTCCCAAATTCCAATCAACTTATTTTGTACTTGAATAGTGAATGATTTATACGAAAACTTTTTTTGGTCTGTTTTAGCACATTCGCTCAAGTAAAAATAATATCTCAAGATATCCACATGGGTTGGTAAATTAAGATCAGTCAAATCAGTAGGACACACCAAAAACTGTAACATCATGCTAATTGGGTTTTCGATAGTTGTTGATGTTGTTGTGACTTCATCTTCCGGTGTACAGGATGGTGGATTCATTGTAATAGGATAATAAATGGATTTTTAAAATAGTACCAACAAGTTTACTTTCTTTGACAGTCGAAAACGTAATGAATACTATTTTTTAGTCCGTTATTCTACCTTGCCGAATATAAAAAGTTTTTTTAAAAAACCCACAAAAAGGGTTGTAAAACAACGTTCATTTCTTAAGTAGGTGCCAAAAAAAAACCACAGAAGTAAGTTTACGATATGCAGCCGTGCAATTTTACTACCTGCAATTGTGTCACAGTGATACCTTCATTTTTTAAAAGGGTTACGGTGCATCACAGTGATACCTTAATTGTTAAAATGGTCGCAAAAAAAACCGCGCATTTCTTAAGAAGGTGCCATAAAAGTCCACAAAAAGGGTTGTAAAAACAACGTTAATTTTTTTCTATTTTTTCTATTACTAAGTTAAATTAATTTTTTTATTTACATATGTTCTGACTAAATAAATTTCTAAAGAGAAAATAGCCTCAAAAAAAAAACATAGCCATTTCGCTGATTTTTTCATGTAAAGTGCCAAAAATGGTGATTTTTTGAAATGTTTGTATGGGAACCCCCCAGGGGGGGTTCCATGGGGTGTGCCACTGGCATGGCTGGGTCGGCCCTCCAAAGTTAGTAGGGGTCGGTCATACATTTGGACTCGATTGGGGCACTCTAAATGGGTCAAAGTGTAATTTTTCAAAATTTGACCCTACGGGTCAAAAGTCGGGACATCAGAATTTGTTTAGAGGTATGGTTGCTTCGGCAAAGTTTCTTATTTTGATCCCTAGAATACGATTTTCCTTGAACGTTGAACGATTTTTTTTGCCTCCATACAAATCGACCCGGCCTAATATATACACTCATAATAATCTATAGGTAAATACACGAAAACCGTTGTTCATTTTACGAAAGTTTTGGTTATTTTGACATTACGAAAAAATTTGTAGAATATACAAATCACATTTCGTAAAGTTTTGTAAAAACTTTTTTTAAATAAAATGTGGTGCATACCTTACGGGTTTATTTTATAATTAAAAAAACAAATGTAATGGTGGCACACCAGAATCGAACTCACGATTTCAGTGACGTCCTGCTGTGTTGAAGTAGACCCCTCTACCATTTGCACCAAAGTAGCTGATGCAATACAATCAACTAAAATGGAACTTAAGTCGAACATATTATGAAATTTTTATGAAAACTAGAAAAATATGCTACAAATATTAAATAAAAAAGGTAAAATGGCAATTAAATATTTTTATTATGTTTATTGAACTAAATAAAATAATATAATTTTTTTATAAATATATCAAATAATATATTAAAAAACAAAATAATAAAATAATAATAAAAAACTTAAATAACAATTTCAAACTAATTGCATTTATTATTAAATATTTTATCTTTTTAAATATTTGTTTTATTGAATTTCATACTAAACCCGGCAAATAAAGTGGAAGTAGTGTTTTCGGGTCCCATTTATATCAAAACACAAAATAGTAATAATGAAATAAAAAAATAAAACATAGAAATTTAGAAAACATTAATAAACAAAAAAAATATAAAACTAAAAAAAAAAAAAAAAAAAAAATTGTCCTGGCCAGGAGTTGAACTCGCAACCTTCTGATTGCCAATCCGACCTCTAACCACATCAACATCCATATGTAATATTTGTAACATTACAAATTTTTGTACAATGTACTAAAAAAATGTTACGAAATCATGTTTGTATTTTTTACGAAATTTGTAAATTTATATAATTTGTTTTATACAAAAGTTTTGTAATATAAACAAAATGTTTGTACATTCTACGAAAAAAAAATTACGAAAAATATATTTGTATTTTTAAGCATGGATTATTATGAGTGTATATATATTGTTATGACATCATCCATGAATAGATTAAGAATTTAAAATTTAACAAAGCACTTACGCTGCATTTTTATGTTAGTTTTAAGAATAAACAACACTTGAACTGATTTTCAAGTGTACTATTTCATTTTATGTATCAACAAATTGTACTTTATAACCAAACAGAAACTTAAAGAAGGATTAGTCTTGAAAAACCTACAAGATTAAAAAGTTGATTTATTTTTTATCAAAACTGGCGCAGTCGGTAGGATTGTTGCAAAACTAAAAAAGTAAAATCCGTGGAAAGTAAAGTTTACTAAAAAAGTAAAAAAGTGACAATCCGTAAATAAAAACCTACACCCCCTGAGTGAACTTATTATTGTAAAAAAGATACCGACAGAGGTTTTCTATCACAATATAAAAATGTCGCTCAACCCACTTAATGTTGGTTTAGCAGCAGCAGCTAATGGTAGATCATTGGATATAAACCCACTTACGTATCTTGAAAAGATACAAGGGTTTGATGGACGCAAAGAGGTTTTGTCAATGTTCTGCATGAATGTTGATGACATCATCCCAACATTTGCATCCTACAATGAACAGGCACAACGTATGTGCATCAAAATGGTCAAGTGTAAATTGACCGGTACAGCTAGACGAGCTATGGAAATCCATCCGCACCTCAACAACTGGACAGAGATCAAAGCAATGTTGGAAAGCAACTTTAGAGGTTTTCAAACAGCTGACCAGTTGTATGAAGACTTAAGATTAGCTCAGTACAGAGGTAACACTCTGGACTTCTATAACTACATTTTGCATAAATTGGCATTACTTAATCAAAAATGCAGACAAGAAAATAGAGTTGAGTATGTGGAAAGAAACATACAAACCGCACTAAAAATCATTATTACAACTAGATTACCTGTTCACATACGAACAGTATTGCGCGCCCTAAAACAATGGAAGCAGCCCTTCACGAGCTAAACCAATCCGGATTCCTCAACGAGGAAAGAAAATCAAAAAACGATAATAAGAGCAAGAAGCCTCAACAACAACAAAAAATAACAACCACCCACAACCACAACAGAACTGGAGACCACAAATGTACTCTCCACAGACTAATCAACAATTCCAACAGAGGAACCAACAGCCACCACCACATCGAAACAACTGGCAACAAAATCAACAATCACGACCAGAACCTATGGACATTGATTCATCCCAACAAACCAGAAGACAGAACCATTATCAACAAGAAGACCAACAAGAATCACGGAATTATAGTAAGAACAATAATATTAATTCTAATTTAAATCATGAAATCACGGGATCAGCGGAAAATTTACTTAAACGGGATCATTGTCCACCTCAATTTATTAAGAAACTAAAGATCCCGACACAAATTAGAACAGCTGCAGGGAACATCACTGCTACACATGACGGAGTTACACCAACGGAACATTTGAGTATACCTTTGAACTCACAGACAGCTTTTAGACTTTTTCAATTCCATAGATTTTTTGATGGCATTTTGGGCCATAATACCTTAAAGGAAAACAATGCCATTATAAACTATAATAATAACACGTTAATCCTAAACGGAAAAAATTTAAAATGACCGTTGAAAAGATTACTGACAAAAAATACAAAAGAAAGAAACAAATTATACATAAGGATCAATTCATTAAAATGAAAAATATTTCCAGATCTCTTGAAGTGCTTGTTGACAATCCTGACGATGACAACACCGGTAATGTCACAGAAGTTTATGATAACTGATTTAAACCATGGAAATGGCTACACAATATTGCAATTGGGGGAAAGCTCATTAATACAAAATTATTCGAAAATATTACATTTATTCAGAACTGAAGATACAAAAAAAAATTTGAATTCGAGATAATGACACTAGATGACGTATATTTACGACATCAAATTGAACACACTAAACTACAAATACTGAGTTTAATACCTAGACACCGTGCTAGACGAGGACTTATAAATATTTTTGGGACAGGTTTAAAATACTTGTACGAAACAATGGACGATAACGACAGAACGGAAATTGAAGAAAAACTTAAATTAAAGATTTTAATAATCATAACATAATCGAACAATCAAATAAACAGATTAAAATCAACACACATTTTGACGAACAACTGAACACCTTGATTGATTTGCAAAATCAACAGACTAAATTACTTACGCAAAATTTGGAATTAATAAATCAGACTAGAACAGGCTTGTCTAAGATACGAAATCGAACATTTGGGGAAATTAGTCGAACAAGCCAGAGAACTGCTATTGTCTTCGAGATTGAGGACATTAAATAGGGACATTTTAACGGACCAGGAAATTACAGATTTTGACATAACTCTTAACAAATTGGAGAACATTGAACTTGACGTTGCGACCAAGGAGTCAGATATTATTTTCGTGATTAAAATCCCTAACTTGACTACCGAAACTTATAAGGAAGTTTTCATACAACATGATTGTTACAAAATGATTTGTTACTACCATCCTAACAATAACGTCAGTTTTGTTGAAATTGGAACAAATGTAATAGTCACAACCAATGTAGATATTGAAATTAACCAAACTTGTAATCGATTCAAATTCACCCTAAAGGGAAATTATCTAATTTATATTGAAAATTGTAAAATATTGCTTGACAAATGGTACAGTAAAATCAAAACACTGTAATTATACCAAATCCCTTCCGGAATATTGAAATGTATAACGACACTAACTTATCATTAAGAAAATTTCGACATAAGCATATCAGTAACACAAATATTATAACTAAACTCAAAACTAATCAAAATATTCACAATTACACCATATTGACAATCATATTACTTACCATATGCATTTACCTTTATCTTAAAAATAAGAAAACTCTTAAGCAAACGGCCATCTCAGTTAACTTACCCTCGCTTCCTTTGGAACCCGGTACAAGCTCTTCGTCTGGGGGTGTTATGACATCATCCATGAATAGATTGCCATTTGCTTGACAACTTTACTTTAAGAATTTAAGAATAAACAACACTTGAACTGCTTTTGTATATGTTCAATATACTATTTATATATACAATATCTTTTTAGAAGGTACAAGCTCTTCGTCTGGGGGTGTTATGACATCATCCATGAATAGATTGCCATTTGCTTGACAACTTTACTTTAAGAATTTAAGAATAAACAACACTTGAACTGCTTTTGTATATGTTCAATATACTATTTAATTTTATGTATCAACAAATTGTACTTTAAAACCAAACAGAAAAATAAAGAAAGATCAGTCTTGAAAAACCTACAAGATTAAAAAGTTGATTTGTTTTTTTTATCAAAACTATATATATATATACATATATATAGAGACATTTATTCTAGAGACATTTATTCGTTCCCCCGCTTAGTTTAGGGACATTTGCTTACTTTGGGGACTGTTCCCAAAGTTTTCGCGCCTTCATACATCTAGCGTATTAGATGAGGACAATTGGTTCTATACACCGCATATTTCGGGGACAATTTTGGGCATGTCCCTAAAGTATGCGCTGTGCATACATATATATATATATATATTAGTCTTCGTTTTCAAAATAATTTTTGATTTTGGGGTACAATACCTGTTTAGAAGCTCGTTGCATCACTAATTATGTTTTTAAAATTCGAACTCTTTCCCCTGCATATCTGCGTCTAAAAACGCTGATTTTGGGCACCATTTTCACCAGACCAAAAACTGCTGAATATATTTCAGGAAAAATTATTAAAAAAAAGTGATATTATTTTCCGAAATGGCTGATGTTTTACAATTAACAGAAAAAGATCCAAATGTAAGCTTCTTTTCAGATAATTTAGAAGAAAGTGAGAGTCAAATATACACAGTGTCTACTGTTGACGAGAATACAGAAGAAGACTTGGTAAAACTTTATGAAAATTTTTTATATTTTATAGATGACAACGCAAAGGTTAGTAAACCAGTAGATTCAACTAAAAAGTTAAAAATTTTGATTTCGTGCTTTATGAAAATTTTTTATATTTTATAGATGACAACGCAAAGGTTAGTAAACCAGTAGATTCAACTAAAAAGTTAAAAATTTTGATTTCGTGCTTTTAAAGTCGCCTTTCGATTATATAACTCTTCAGAGTTTAAAAACATTATTTAATTATAGAATAAATATTTCATTTATGCTTTTTCACTCCGCTCAGAAGATTTATCATTGCAATTGAAAAGGCTAAAAATATACAATCACAAGTATTTACACTGAACATCTTGTTGTCCAAATTTCGCGGCTTAATCATTCAAATATAATCAAAAATAAAGATAATTTAAATAATTTAGCATTATATGCATTTGAAAGAGAAACTAAATAGTGTTGTTTTGGAAAAAATAAACTTTGTAATATCAATTACAAAACTTAAAAAGAAATATCTCTTTTTTACTTATATATTACTTGATAAGTTGCAAACCGAAATTACAATAATAAAAGTTTTTACACCAGTTTTTTCAGTAGACAGCATAAATTCAATTTCAATATTTTTATGAAATACTGATTTTTTTGTGCACACTACCTGGCATATCCCGAAAATCTTAAATAACGTTTATTTTTAATAATTTTTCCTGAGGAATCAAATGGTAAAATCAGATTTGAAATATATTAAACCGTTTATGCTCTGTAGAAAATGGTGCCGACAATCAGCGTTTTTAGCAGCATATATGCAGGAGAAGGAGTTTGAGTTTTAAAAAAATAATTACGCCATTATTTTGAGTGATGCAAAAACCTTCTAAAAAGATATTGTATATGAAAATCTAAAAATCTTGTACGCTAGATGTATGTGTTGGAATATGAATTTGAAGTAATCGATAACCAATGCGACTATTTTAAATAAATACAACTCTGCTATTTATGTAAAGTTGTTTGCACTTTGCTTTTGTACTTATGTCTTTATATTTTTTAGTCTTTAATAAACGTTCTTATAATAAACATCGTGTGTTCGTGTTTAAGATTATTTCTTTCTAGATAGAAGTTTTATGCCCAGAGACTTTTCATGTCCTAACAGGTTATGGGCCCAGGACTTTTTCGGAAAAGAAAGCCCAGGACATTACAAAAAAAAATACATATTTATCGTGATTAAAGAAAGAAAAAATGTTTAACGTTATTAAAGAAAAGATTACCGTGTGTGAGAAGAAAAGAAAAAGAGTACAGTGCCGGTAACCAAGAAAGATGAATTCGCTATACCAAATAGATAAACTCGATGAGAAAAATTATGATTCCTGGTGTATCCAGATGAAAAGTGTTTTAATTCACTCGAGTCTGTGGAATGTCGTGTGTGGAAAGTCTACTCGTGACGACTCTAAAAATGTGAATGAATGGGATCAACATGATGAACGGGCATTGGCCACTGTAACCCTTAGTGTAAAGGCATCACAGTTGAATCACCTTAAATTGTGTAAATCATCAAATGAGGCTTGGAAAAAGCTGGAAGAAATTCATCGACCAAGTGGTCCAGTAAGAAAAGTTTCTTTGTACAAAAAGTTATTAAATTCGCATATGACAGACAGTGAAGATATGTCGTGTTTTTTAAATGATTTTTCTAATGCCGTTGATAAATTGGCAGAAGTGGGAATACAACTCCAAGATGAATTAATAGTAATCATCTTATTGTCGAGCTTACCAAAAAGCTACGAGCAGTTTGCAGTTGCAATGGAAACGAGAGATTCGTTACCACAATTTCAAATTTTAAAAGTGAAGCTTCTAGAAGAAGGTGAAAGAAAAAATCAAGATTGTGCAAGAGAAGGTTAGGTTAGGTTAGGAAGGGTTATGTACCCAAGGGCACAACTCCACTCGGAGACCAATACGGTCCATTGTGAATCCCTTCAGAGAAAAAACGGTGAGAAAGAGTAGAAATAGACAGAAAACATAGCTTGAAAGATAAAAATAAAGAAAGGTAGAAAGTATATATTTACTCCCCAGAAACCGGATCCTAACGTCCCCTTACTAGAAACAGCCGTTCTATCTCCCTGACAAATCTCAGCAAATCAACTGGATTGCATCCAGCGACACACCCGAGTTCGTCGTGAAATCTATCTCCTAGCCATTTCTGTCTGAGACCCTGTAACCTAGGACAGTGGCACATTATATGCTCAACCGTCTCCAGTTCCTCAACGTCCTCGCACAGCCTGCAAAAATCCGGTATGTCCCTGTCCCATCTGCTTGTGAAAGCCCTGACAGCACAATGACCGGTCAGGAACCCCGTAAGGGTCCTGAGACCTTCCCTGTCCAGTCCTAGAAGAACCTTGGTTGCCCCTGCGTCCAAAGCGGGCCATAACGCCCTAGACACCCTGCAGTCCATTCTGTTCCTCCATGATTGGTTAACGGTTTCGCGGAATCCCTTCCGTATAACCTCAAAGTAGTAACATAAAGGGGGCTTTACCCCCCCGTCTCTTACCGCCAAGTCCAGATTTGAACCCTCCCTCGCAAGTTCGTCCGCCAACTCATTGCCATCCACCTTGCAGTGTCCGGGTACCCAACACAGCCTCACCGTGAATGCCTCCATGAGCTCCCTCAGAGCACACCTACACCGTGCGACCAGGCGCGAGCGCACCGTGTAGTTTGTCAGTGCTTTGAGTGCCGCCTGACTGTCGACATAGATTGTCACCCTAGATCCCCCAACGATGTGTCCCAGTATCACTTCCGTCGCCCTCCAGATCGCCAGGATCTCCGCTTGGAAGACACTGCACTCATCTGGGAGTCTGTATGATCTTTTCACGTCAGTGTCAGCAATATAAACACCGGCACCCGTGCCCGTGTCCATTTTGGATCCGTCCGTGAATACTGCCCACCCCTCAAACAGCACATTGGATCCACGCCAGACCTCCCTAATCGGGAAGTCCACCGGAGGTGTTCCACCGAAGTCTAAGGTCAATATCATATGATCCGATATTCCCTCGAGACTACTACCATGATCAAGCAGTCCTACTTCGTACAATATTTTTGTGTGGTCATCTCTCCTAGGTCTTACCAGCGCAGACTCGTAGAGCCTAAATAAGTTCCTAGCAGCCACACTCCTCACATAATGTTCAATTGGGGATAGATGCAGTATGATATCCAACGCTGCCTGTGGAGTACTTCTCCTCGCACCTGTGATACCAAGAGAGGCACTCCTTTGGGCCTTGTTGAGCAACTTCCTACAGCTATCCACTCTCAATGCATCCCACCAGACAGTACATCCATAAGTGAGAATAGGTCTAACTACCGACGTGTAAATCCAGTTTACCATATCCGGTCTTAGTCCCCAATTCTTACCGATGGAGTTTCTGCATGTGTAGTAGGCATTGAGGCCTCTCTTCATCCTTTCCTGAGTATTTCTCTTCCACGACAATTTGCTGTCTAGGAAGCACCCCAAATACTTCGCACAGTCCGATAGAGGCAACTCGACACCATCTAACACTGGCCTCCTAAACTCCTCTATTTTATATTTCCTGGTAAAAAGCACCAGTTCAGTCTTGTTGGGGTTTACCCCCAGGCCCCTATCTTTCGCCCATGTGCAAGAGAAACAAAGAATGAAACTCAAGCGTATGTAGCAAGAAGCAAAAATTTAAACGGTACAGAAAATGCAAAGAAGAACAATAATAAAAAGGGAAAAGGCAATTTTAAATGTTTCAAATGGTAAGCGCGGTCACTACGCAGCAAATTGTTACACAAACACGCATGCAAAAGAAGAAAATAACAAGAGAGAGCAGCAGTATACGATGCTAGCAGCAGCCGACGTTAATGTTTTAAATAAGTCAACGTTCTGTTTGGATTCTGGTGCGACATCGCATATGTCTTGCAACAGAGCTTTTTTTATTGAAATGAAGGAACATACAGAGAACATATATTTAGCTGGGGAAGGCTGTATGAAGGCAGTAGGAAAAGGAAAAATGGAAATTGAAGTTGAAGTTGACAACTGCAAAATAGTTTTGCAAGATGTTTTGTATGTACCGGCTATGAAAGGAAGTTTTGTGTCTGTAAGCATTTTGTGTAAAAAAGGATATGAAGTAATATTTAAGAATAACAATGCATTTGTAAAAGACAAAAATGATCGTGTTGTGTTTAAAGCCACAAGGAAACAAAATTTATTTATTATTGAAACTAAAAATCAACAACAGTGTTTTAGTGCGGTAAATGAAAACGCAATAAAATGGCATAATCGGTACGGCCATTTGAATTATCGTAGTTTACAAGAACTTTCAAATAAACATATGGTTGACGGTATGAAAAACGTAAATTTTACAAAAGATAATCCGTGTAAAGTGTGTATGAAAACAAAAATTCATGTAAAGCCATTTAAAATTAGTGAAACGCGTTCAAAAGAGATTCTTGACAAAATACATTCGGATGTGTGCGGTCCGTTTAATACAAAATCACTCGGTGGAGCTCAATACTTTTTAACGTTTATAGACGATAAATCGCGGGGTGTATTTGTTTATTTCCTAAAACGTAAGGATGAAGTTTTAGAGAAATTTAAAATGTTTAAGGAAATGGTCGAGCGACAAACTTCAAGAAAAGTAAAAATATTGAGAAGTGATAACGGGGGTGAATTTGTGAACAAGGACTTTAATTCGTATTTAGAGAAAAATGGAATTGTTCGCGAATTGACGGTGCCTTATACGCCACAACAAAACGGCGCACTGTGGTCAATATTTTGAGATAGCGGCCAAAACTCCTTTTGGTTTTTGTTCTCCGATTTTAAAGTTATTAGACTCATATGAAAGTAGACAGTAGTAAACCTCGGGAGCCAAAAAATTAGAACTCTATTTCAACTATTTCACTGAGAATAGGGTGGTCCAAAATGGGCTTTTTCAGAATTTAGTAAATTTATGATATTTTTAGTTAATTTTTAAAGTTTAAATGATCATAACTTTTTTGTTTTTCAAGATTTTTGGACGAGGTAAATTTTGTGTTGTAACTTAACTTATTTCCTATTACTGGTACAAAAATTGAAGCTCTACTGTAAAATTTCTCGGAAATTTCCTACTTCATATAGCACAACTCCTGTGAGTCAAGCTGAGTCAAAACACAAATTTACTATTTTGTAGTCCTAACTCTCCCCTACATTTCAATATATACATGTCCATGCATCGGGACTGCACTTTTTGAGCTACAGCAATTTTTCTGACCCAAGGTAAGATATTCGGTACAAATGCACGTCATATTTTTTAAAAAGTTATTTGTATGTGAAAGTGGCTATTATGCACATATTTTGATGAAATTTTGTACAAGAGTTCTTATTGACCCACAAAATAATTCTGTTGAAATTAGGAGAAGTTGACCCATATTTGGACCTAGTCCACATAGAAGGGTGTATCAAAATTTTGACAAAAATGACAATAGAACTCTCAAATTATGTTGTATCTGGCAATTCATTTGGAAAAGGTAAAAAATGATTTTATTGCCATCTAATATTACATAACTTAAATACCTGAAAATTGCAAATAAATTTAAACCCAATGGAAATAACTGGTAAAACCAAGTACCTGTTATATTATTACCAGTACCTGTTAACTCTCAAATTATGTGGTATCTAGCAATTCATTTGGAAAAGGTAAAAAAGATTTTATTGCCATCTAATATTACACAACTTAAATACCTGAAAATTGCAAATAAATTTAAAACCAATGGAAATAACTGGTAAAACCAAGTACCTGTTATATTATGTTTCAAAGAGGTTAAAAAGATCATGTTGAAACTTCGAGCAATAGTATATTAATCCATGCATTCATTTTTTTTCTTCATTATTGTTTAAACAATGGCTAAATTCAGTTATAGTGTTCTATCTGATATATATTTTTAACGGAAAGAATAAAACGACATTATTTTACATATAATGAATAATCCATTCTTCAAAATATGCGACAAACAAGAAATTAAAATTCATAACTTAAAAATAAAAAACTTTTTAAATACTTTAAGAAAACGGTACAATCAATGTTCCAGAAACAAGAAATTGTTTTACTCACGCAACCAAGAATGGCTAAGAAATATACTTATTTTCAAAAAGCCACCAGTAACATCAGTAACTACCACGGAAACTGGAAAAGGTGGTCGACCAGCAAAGCCAATTGATAATTGTAGTGAAAGATCACGAAGACGCAAGCTTAAACATATCAATGAAGAAGTTTCTTGTAGCATCATAAAGGATTCATTTCTGCATCAAATTCAACCATCGAAAACTAAAAAGAGTAAAATTGCTATCATTGAAAAAATAGTGGAAGCAAGCCCCAGACGCACAAAAAGGATTTTAGAAAGTATGCCTACACCAACTGAAGAAAATAAATTTACTCCAGAAGAAGCATTTGCACTATTTTTGGATTTGAAAATGACTAAAAACCAATATACAGAATTGCGGAAGCGAACCAATGAAAAAGATTGTGGAATTTTTCCATCATATCGAGATATAGTTTCTGCCAAAAAAGATTGCTTACCTTCACCAACTGCTATTAGTGTAACTTCAAGTTCAGCAGAAATAAAATTGCAGGATCTTCTTGAACACACTGCAGAACGATTATTAAAGACATTTGATGCTGACTATTTAAAGAAGTTTAAAAATTGCAGCATGACTTTAATTTCTAAATGGGGATGTGATGGGTCCTCTGGCCAGAAACAATACAAACAATGTAATGCGGAAAATTCATCAGATGACAATTTATTCATGATTTCTTTCGTTCCATTACGTTTAACAAAAACTTATATTGGTTCAGAGCCGTCAACTAGTAGAGCTGCAGAGATAGATGTATGGAAGAATGAAATTCCCTCGTCAACAAAATTTTATAGACCAATAAAGTTTGCTTACAAAAAAGAAACTAAAGATGTCATAACTGAAGAAGTTGGCAAAATAAGAGATGAAATTAAAGAACTTCAACCAGTGATATTTGAATTTAATGACCAATGCATCGAAGTTATCTTTAAAATGTCACTTACAATGATCGATGGAAAAGTTGCACAAGCTTTAACCGAAACAAAGTCTTCGTCAAGCTGCACCATATGCCAAAAAACATCAAGTCAATTGAGCCAACCACCATCACAAGACGATAGTTTTAATGAAGCATATGAATTTGGAATGTCACCTCTTCATGCTAGAATTCGTTTTATGGAGCATATTCTTAAATTGCGATACGATTTGGAATTTGGCCCGTTAGGCGAAACAGTGAGAAACAACAAAGAAAATTTGGAAAAAAGAAAGCAAAAAAAAAAGATATTCAAGAAAAATACCGTGAGATAGGCCTTATAATTGACCAGCCAAAGCAAGGAGAAGGAAATTCTAATGATGGAAACACAGCAATTAGATTTTTTTCCGATCCAGAAACTGCAGCTTCTATAACTGGAGTAGATTATGATTTAATACGACGATTCCAAATCATATTAGAAGTTATAGCATGTAGCAAAAAGATAGATGCAAAAAAATTTGGTCAGTATGCTAATGAGACAGCAACCCTTTATAACCAAAAATATTCTTGGAGACATATGCCAACCACAGTTCACAAAATTTTGTTCCATTGGAAACAAATAATTCAGCACAATATGCTTCCAATTGGAGATCTCTCAGAAGAAGCGCAAGAAAAAAGGAACAAAGATTACAGATTCTTTCGCGAGCACAATACAAGAAAAATTTCCAGATATTGTACTAATGAAGATCTTATTAATATTTTGTTGTGCACATCAGACCCATATATGTATGTCCAGTATTCCACAAAAATGGAAATCAACCTCATTAGAGTTAGATGAAGAAGCTAAACAACTACTGCAAAATGAAAATCAAAGCTATTTGGAAGAAATTTTTACTAATATTGTTTAATTAATACTAGTTTAAAGATTATAATTTGTTTCTAATTTTAGTATAAATTTTTATTAATACATTTAAATAAAATATATGTGCACTTTAAATCAATAGTAAAAGTTTACTTAAAATTTTATCGATGTTGTGTTCTGTATATAATATATCCAAACGGTATTGATATTGTTGGGAATTTCAGTGTTATTTTTCAGTTTAATCATCACAAGAATTAGCTTTCTTCCAAAAAAACCAACCTTTGGCCCCTGTGAATATTGAGACTAAATAAATGTCAGGGGCCAAATGTTGGCATTTTCTGACCAAAATTAAGTTTAGGAATAATAAATAAGTATTGGTTGTAAAATACGATTGAAGAAAATAAGAAGTTATATAAAAAATACATATTTAAAATGTCAAAATATTCAACTTTTACATGGAAACTCAACAAAAAATTAAAATGCATTTTTAACTCCACATTACTTACGTTCCTATCAGTCGATTTTTACGTTTGAACACGCAAATTGAAGCTTAAAGTCCCTCCTATTGAACAAAATAAATTGCGTAAAAAAATACCAATCCGGTCAAAAGTTATAGAGTTTTGACCGCTATCTCGCGAAATTGACCACTGTGCGGCGTGGCCGAGCGAGCCAACCGAACAATTGTAGAAATGGCACGCGCTATGTTACTCCAATCTGGTCTAGGTGAATCGTTATGGGCTGAAGCAGTAGCCGCAGCAGTATATATATGCGAAATCGGTCACCTACAAAAATTGTTGGAGATGTTACACCACTTGAAGTTTTTACTGGTAAGAAACCATCTGTAGAACATTTTCGTATTTTTGGCTCAGTAGCTGTAGCACTAGATAGGACAGCACATAAAAAGTTCCAGCCAAAAGGTAAGGAGTACAAAATGGTCGGTTATTCATTAACATCAAAAGCATATCGTTTGTTCGATGCGGAAAAACGTGTGGTCGTTGAAAGGAGAGATGTAATGTTTATAGAGCCAGTAGCTTCAGATGATAATACAATTGATATGTCAGATTTTTTAATAAATGATACACAACCTGAAGAAGATAATGCCACTGAAGTCAATCCAGTTGTTTCAGATGAAAGCACAAGTGAAGATGAAGACGCATTTTTTGGTTTTGACGAAGATGATCAACCAACCAACGGTATTGATGAAATTGGTGATTTTAATGAAAATAACGATGTTTCCAATAAGGAGGAGCAGGTTGGTAAACCCTGTGTGGGTAGACCAAAAATTGTACGTACTGGGAGGCCTGGCCGACCCAAGAAAATTCGCAATGCTTTAAATGTGATTAAAAACGATGATGTGGAGATACCCCAAACTGTAAAAGAGGCGGTAAATAGTAAATTTGATAGTAAATGGAAGCAGGCCATGCAAAATGAATATAATGCTCTTATTGCTAATAAAACTTGGTCGTTAACAATGTTACCAAAAGGCCAAAGAGCCATCGGCTCCAAGTGGGTATTCAATGTTAAACGCAATAAAGATGGTGAAATTGAAAAGTTCAAGTCACGATTGGTCGCAAAGGGATGTAGTCAGCAGTTTGGTGTTAATTACACTGAAACATTCTCTTCAGTCATCAGATATGAAACAATACGTATGGTTTTTGCGCTTGCAGCGGAATTAAAAATGTATTTGCATCAAATGGATGTTTGTACGGCTTATTTAAACAGTGAACTGTCAGAAGAGGTATACATGAAGCAGCCTCAAAGATTTGTAAATGAACAACATCCAGATTATGTTTTGAAATTAAATAAAGCAATATACGGCCTCAAACAATCAGGCCGTGAATGGAATTCGAAGCTTGATGAAGTTCTTCGAAAAATTGGTTTTTCTGCGTGTATAATGATCCGTGTTTATACAAAAAGACACACGAATTTAAATTGTGTATAATAGCTGTTTATGTCGATGATTTAATTATCGGTAGTCAAGATAAGAGAATAATTTTGCAGATTAAAAAGCATATTTTAGAAAGTTTTGAATGTATCGACAAAGGCCCACTTCATTTATTTTTGGGCATGCAAGTAGAACGAGAAGGCGAAATTGGTGCTATAACTGTATGTCAGTCACAGTATATAAAAGATTTACTAAAGCAGCACAACATGGAAAATTGCCGGTCAGCATCAACCCCTTTAGATGCGGGTTTCAACATTGGTTGTAAAAATGAAAAAAGTATTAATGTGGATCCCACAACTTATCAATCATCCATTGGTGGACTTATGTATTTGGCTATGTGTACGAGACCCGATATTTTGCATTCGGTATCAAAGTTGGCTCAGCGTAATATGAACCCTCACAAAGAACACGAAGCTGGTATTAAACATGTCATACGTTATTTGGCTAGTACGATTGGTTTGAAATTGGTATACAAATGTACAGGTAAAATGGTTGTAGGCTATGCAGATGCTGATTGGGGCAGTAACGCATTGGATCGCAAGTCTTACTCTGGTTATGCATTTTTCCTTGGTGCCAGTGCTTTCTCGTGGTCTTCAAAGAGACAACATTGTGTGGCATTGAGTAGTACTGAAGCCGAATACATTGCTATGGCTGCAGCGGCTAAGGAGGCAGCGTATTTGAGATTTCTACTTGGTGAACTTGAAATTCATGATCAACAACAACCCGTTGTATTATATGGCGACAATTTAAGCGCACAACAGTTGGCGAAGAACCCTATATCACGCAGCAAACATATAGATATCAGATATCATTTTGTCAGAGAATTGGTTTGTAATAAGATAATTGATTTAAAATATATACCTACTGACCAGATAATAGCTGATGTATTAACTAAGAATTTGTCAAAATTAAAACATGAAAAATTTGTAAAAGATTTGGGTTTAATTTAACTTTATTAATTATTTTAATTTGACAAAATAATCGCATTGAGGAGGAGTGTTGGAATATGAACTTGAATTTGAAGTAATCGATAACCAATGCGACTATTTTAAATAAATACAACTCTGCTATTTATGTAAAGTTGTTTGCACTTTGCTTTTGTACTTATGTCTTGTATGTCTATGTATGCGGTGTATCGAATAAATATCACAACAGTATGCGCTGTGCATACATATATATATATATATATCTGTTATGCCTTGCATATATATATTATATTTTTATATTAAAGAATATATTGTTATACATAATTTTTTTTACTCGGGTATTGAGTTTTTTTTTTGTTAGTTACGTGGTTTCGAATTTCGGCTGTAATATCTGTTGTGAAATAAAAATATATATTTTTGATATGACAAAAAATAATCACATATTTTTTATTTAGATTTGGAACAAACGTGGACCTATCAGATGAACGGAAATGGCGATCACAACTTGCTGAACTTCAAAAACTACCAGCATTTGCTCGTGTCACATCTGCTGCAAATATGCTCTCGCATGTTGGTCATGTTATATTGGGTATGAATACTGTTCAGCTATATATGAAGGTTCCCGGAAGTAGAACACCTGGCCATCAGGAAAATAATAATTTCTGTTCCATTAACATTAATATTGGTCCCGGAGATTGTGAGTGGTTCGCAGTTCCAGATGCCTATTGGGGTGGAATTCATAATTTATGTGAAAAAAATAATATAAGCTATTTGCATGGATCGTGGTGGCCGGTATTAGACGACTTGTATAAGGAAAATATTCCTGTCTATAGATTTATTCAACGTCCCGGAGATCTTGTATGGGTCAATGCAGGGTAATATTTTAAAACTATTAACTCTTTCTTTAAATTTTGATTCCAAAACTTTTTAGGATCACGGGATTTTTTTAATCCTATATAATTTAAATTTTAAAAATTTTGTTTGTCATTGAAAATTTTAAATTCTTAGATTAAACTTAGAAAAATCTAGAGAAAATATATTTGGGAAAATATATTTAAAACCACATAAAAATATGAAGAACTTGTTGTAAAATAGTTCTTAAAGTACATTACTACTTTTTAAACTTCTTTTAAAGCCACTTGGGATTACAGAAAAAAAAAACAAAAGGAGTCACAATGCTTTAGAAGGTGGTATATGCATTGTCCAAACAAAATTATAGTAAAATACGGGGGTTGATTCAACGTTATTAATCATTTTAGACCTTAGCCACTTGCAAAAAGTTCACGACATTATAATTTATAGAAAACTTCGCTCCATTTCGAATTTTTTTTTATTTTTAAATTGAGAAAAGAAATTTTTAAATTTTAAAGAAAATGTTAAATAGGATTTTCTAATTTACAACATTGAATAACAAGCACGGAAAAAAGCTTACAACTCAATTTAGCTTTTTACATTGAAATAATCTAAAACTAACTACCTAAGTAAAAAAAAATGACACTGGGCATCATCAAATTATATTAATTAATTTATATATAAATTAGATATGCGACAGGATCAAATTTGATCCGAAAAATGAGAAGTTTTAATTGTATCTAAAATACAGCAAATTGTATCGAATTAGATCTAACGATGCAATTAAATACAATTTTGTACAATTTGATGTACAATTTCATCCGAATTTTGTCCCCATACAAATTTTTGTGTATTATATATAATTGTATAGTTCGATATTATTAGATGAAAGGTGATACAAACAGTACCTAGTTAATCTCAAAAATGAAATCAAATTATATCTAATTTTATAAAATATTAAAAAGGATTATACGTATTTTGTAACTACTATATTTAATTATACCTTGTTTGTGTAATGACCAGGAACCGGAAGTTTATGCAAATGCATGTTTTTTTCTTTACCCGAAGAAAAAATTTCCGATATGGGAATATTTAAATATAAATCGATGAATTTTAAAATTAGATGTGATTTTAATTTGACTAATATGTGATGCCATATACAATTATACCTAAAAGTAATCAATTTTTTTTTCTAATTTCTACCATATATGTTTATATTTAATTATCAGAGACTGCAACTTAACTTTCATTTTTTGGATTTTCCGATTTTGAGCTTTAAAAAAGCAGTTTCTAAGATTTTGGGATTATAATAGCTTTTCACTATTTTCTGACTTAAAATGCTTTTTTACTCATATATATTATTTAATCTATTAACTTTGAACTTTGGTTTAAGTGCAGCTTTTCTAAGTTTTTACTTTAGCCTTTTTTACAATATTTTTTCCTTTTTTTTGTCTTTACTGATAGTTATATATAAAAGTGATTATATATAATCTATATATATAAAATACAATGTTTGTATGTTTGTCCTCTATAGACTCTAAAACTATCCAACCGATTTGGCCCAAACCGGTTTCATTTGAAAGGTTATAGTCCAAATTAGGTTTTCGGCTATATATATTTCAAGTGGGCGTGGCCCCTCCCACATAAATTGAATAACATCATATATCTTGACTATTGTGATAGCAAGAGTTTTGAAACATTGCAGTATCCCATATGTTACTGATTTGAATAATCAGGAAAAAATGGGCGTGATCGGACCAGTGGGCGTGTCAGCTCCCATACAAAGTAAATATTTAATATCATATATCTACAGTTCTATAACAGCCAGAGTCTTAGAAATTTGTGCACGTTGATTATATTATGAATAGTCATGGGAAAATTGGGCGGGATCATACCAGTGGGCGTGGCAGCTCCCATACAAAGTGATTATTTAGCTCATATACAAAATTAATATTAATATTAAATATCTAGGGTTCTATATTAGCTATATAGCCTTCAAATTTTGTACGAGTCAATCAATTACAAATATTAGTAGTCGAACTGCAAATGGGCGGAATGGGATAAATGGGCGTGGTACCAAAAGCAAAAAACAAATAAACATTAAAATAAATTATCACATTCAAGACTTTTTGCAAGGTTATTTAATAATGTTGTTCAAAAATTGTTTTAGCGTTCCTCATAGTCCTAGAATAAATAAAAAAGGTAAAGAAGTAAACAACAAATTTTATGATATGGTTTTAAGCAGAGTTCGAATTTAAACACTATCAAACGTTTTTCTATCGTTTTGTTTTGCTTTTTGCTGAAACTCAACACAATCATTTTGTTGTGCACAGTAAACATAAACAGAACATTTCTTTATTTTCATTTTGATTTCTAAACAGAACACAAACACTTTCACAAACCAGTTTTCGATGAGAGACCGAACTAAACGATTTTGTTCTGTTTGGCCAATATTTCAAACAGTTTGATTTTGTTGTGTTTATGGAATGGAACAAAACTATTCGTAAACCGTTCTTAGTGTTCATGTCATATTACAAGTGAAAAAAATTTCCTTTAATTTTATGAATAATTGTATTAGTTTAATAAAAAGTTTCAACGGATGAGTTCCAGTGAAATGTTTATAAAACTAATGCAAAAAAACATTGATAACATGCAGAAAAATCATTTCTTTATTCTGCCAACCACAAAGTTAAAAACGCGTTTTAATGTTTAAGTTGAATGAACACTAAAAAATAACCCCTACGAAATAATAATGTTTGACGAAAGAAACATTTTCGTTTTGTTCCGTTTGTTATATTACAAAAAACGATTTCAGCACTTGTGTTGTGTTTATAAATACGAACGAAACAATAGAGATCGTTGTATTGGTTTTTTTGATAGCAACGTTATGTTAGGGGTACATACATTTTCGAACTCTGGTTTTAAGTAACAATTCATGTTTAACAGGTACACTTAACATAAAAAATATATTTTATTGCTATGGTAATCACATGCGGTTTAATTTCCATCGTTACAGAATTTAACAAGTGAATTAGTTCAGGTAAATACAAGTCATCATAGAATTAACAAGTGGAATGGATCAGGTATATTTATTTATTTTTTAATAATAAAATTAAACAGCCGTAGACCAGATGAATTTACGGTTGTGATAAGAGCTGACCAGACAGCGGCTGGTGAGCATGAGCGGCGCTTTAATGCACCGGTAATAGGTGACGTCGCAGTTGTTATGGCAGTTATTTTCAGCTATTCATTTTATATACTTCAGCAAATAAAGGCGATAGAAGGACAAAGAGGCGTTGGGCTTCCCATGAAATTACAAATTTTAAAATGATTTACTAATGTGAATTTATTTTTTTAATTATTTATTTGCGTAAAAGAAATTTCTTGATTTAAAGAATTAATTACAATTAAAATTTGAAGGCAAAACAACGTTTGCCTGGTCAGCTATTGCATATAAAAGTGATAGAATGTTTGATTTAATTGCATCACATATATCTATATATAATTATACATTAAAGTATATATGATCTCATATATAGCTTTATCAAGTATATATGAAGACAAGAAATATAAACTTATATGTAACGTAAGATATAATGATATATAATGATATATAGCGCTATATTAGAAATTTTAGTAAAAATAAGTATGAGATGTAAATATAGAGTGGTGTTAATTGAAATATTGACACTTGCATGCATCAAATTTAGAGTAAAAATGTTCTTGCGGGAAGACTACCAATATTATTTGTATTTTATTGTACAACAAAAACGATTCATTTTACGTTACAGTCCAAACTTTGTTGTTGTAATTTAGAACAACAACATTAAAAATAACATAAAATCTCTTGTTCGAGTGTGAACAGAAATAGGGACAGTAAGCAAATTGTACAAAATAATTAAGTTTTCTAGTATTTTTTTAATTGAACAACCTGAGAAGTTCTGTGATACAATATTTGAAGGTCAAAGCAACCGGATAATAAATAATACAATTAAAGTGAAAACAAAAAAATATCGCACGTTAGCACATAAATAAGACATAAAATATTCAATACATTTAAATCTAATTTTTAATCCTAGTGGTGATGTTTGTTTTCATACTTTTTTAAGAATTTAGTACATATAAGAACATGTATGTAATTATTTTCGATGTCTGAAAATTAAAAACGAGAAAATGTAAAATAAAAACTTTGATGTCGTCAGTTTCCTTAACATGTCCACTTTTAAGTACAATTAACAACAACTCGCGATATTGATTGTAAAATTCCAATAAACGCAAATAAAGCTGTCATGATCTTTAAAATTTCTTAAAAATTTTCGAAAGTAAGTCATGTTTCTAAAGCTTCAGTTATGCGAACGTTGCTGTATCCGTAACGGACCGTATCGTAATGTAAGCACGTTGGTGCACTTATAGAACAATTAAAAACGTGCCATATGTTTTTGACATACGTAACCAACACGGCATTCATATACATTAGGGTGGTCCTTATATACCACTTTGTCGATTTATGCTGCTTCCAACACCTAAAAAAGTGAAACGATGTCTAAAAAGTAAATTCTGGAAATTTGAGCAAAACCGATTAACCGTACGATGCTGCTCAAATTGGTCAAAGTTTGGGCTCCTGGCCCAAAATGGCCAAAATTGGAAAAAAAATTTATAAATTAAAATTTAATGAATATATCAAAACCTAAATACTTTTTGATTTACATTTGCCTAGAGATACTCTGATCAAAATATAAAGTTTTTGGGATATCGTTAACCCTTGTTATTCCGGTACCAAAAAAAAGGTAAAAACTAGCATATTTTTTAAACCTCTAAATTGATTTTTTTTAAAAATTTTGTTGAACAAAATTTCGAAAAATTTTAATTTTCTTTATTAGTTTTGGAGTATATTAGTTGGGTATTAAAAATAAAATAAAATTAAAAATCTATCTTTTCAATTTTCGGGAATTCCCATTTCAAAATGGCGGATTTCAAGAAAATCAGAATTTTATAAACATAAAAAAATAAGAAGTTATATGCACGTGGTTAAACCATGTTTACCACAGGGCAAAAAAATGGTGTTTCTAAAATCAATGCCCCATATAAACTGAAAAATATATTTTTTTAATCAAGTAAATGGTCAAGTTAAGTTACAAACTATTGTAATTTGTGGTAAATATAATTTTGTAGTAGTTAAATTTTTTTCAAAATTAAACTTTCGCTGCACCGACACCAATTTTTTTTTTATATATAATAATTAAGCAGAAAATTCACAAAAATTATCTTTGAAATAATTTTAGCAGTAAAATATTTTATTACATATTTTTTTTTTAAATAGTTCATATGAATTTATTTATTTGCATTTTTATTAACATATAATTGTAAACTAATGAGCAGCATAAATCGACAAAGTGCAATATAAGGACAACCCTAATATACATACATAAAACAAATACAAAATATTTTTCAAGCTTGTTGTGTCTAAGATGTTCATCATCCATTTTCAGGTAGTTGGTTTAAATTTTTAAATAACTTTAATTGAATTAATTAAAAAATATTCTAAACCACATTCATTTCTCTTTATTTTGTTTGTTTCTTTTTTTTATGAAAAGCAAACAGCTGTTTAGAAAACAGTGATGGATATCCAAAATGTTCAAATGGTGACCTCTGTGCAGAAAAAGTACCAAGTGATTTAAATGGTATTAAAAGAGTATTTTGTGTGTGTATATAAACATTAATAATTAAATAATTGATATTTTAATTGTAGTTTTACAATAAACAGATATGTATTTTAACATATACATTCACATGTACATACATATATTATTTTGTAAATTTGCATACACAAAACAAGGTTTTGATACCTTTTTATATATTTCACATTTTTATTGTATGTGTATATGTTTATTTATATATACATATATATACACATATGGAAATATTATGTATTATAAGTTATTATAAGACACTATTACTAAAAAAAAGTACCAAAAAAAAGGGCGAAAATACCCACATTTAATTTAACACAAAAGCAGGCCATCACTGCTTTACAAATGTCACGTAACAACGGAATAAAATTCTATTTTATACAGAATGTTACATTACGATACGTTACAACTACAGTTCATTAAATTTCGGTAAGCGTTTGCATTGCTTTTCGTATACCAAAAACGAACAGCTGATTCATACAGTACAGATACGTTACAGCAACGTTCGCATAACTGAGCCTTAAGTCACGTCTTCTTTTGTTTTTCTTAGAATTGTTAAACAATTTAAACAAAATAACTTAACACAAAACAATATTAAAAATTCCTCGCCATTATTCATATCCCACACATTTGTGTTTCTAGGTTCCAAACTTCGCACAATTATGATACAGAAATAAATATATCTGTTAGATTCAATAACCAATATTATATTTCCATAAAAAAAATTTAATTATTTTTGCAATTAGCTTACTGTCCCTATTTCTGTTCACAATCGAATAAAATATTTTATATTATTTTTTAATGTTGTTGTTCTCAATTACAACAACAATGTTTGAATAGTAACGTAAAATTCAACGTTGTTATTGTACAATAATCTAAAAACAATGTTGGTAGTTTTCCCTTAAAATTTATGTGTTCATTTTTCAAATTTGTTACATGTAAATTTCCCTATTTCAATTCACACCACTATATATTGTTAAATATTGCCACATATATGAGTATAATTATATCAAGTAATCGGTCAAGTCTGAGAACAGGACAAATAAAATATCTTTGCGAAACAAAGAATTTGCGTTAAAATTACATGGAATTGTATGTGCGTGTTTTAGAATATTTTGCTATAAATGTATATTTTGCTTTAAATGCACATTTTTATGGCTTATTTTAACTTATTTCGCTTTAAACGCATATTATTATTAAATATTTTTACTTATTTTGCTTGTATTGTATTTTTCTAAGTTTCTTGTATAAACTATAATTTGTGTTATATTTAAATTTTGTATGCATTTTGGGATTACAATGAACACGAATCTGGCAAAATATTAAAATCGCACAACCTGTTTTCGAGTTTTTTCAACTTTTATATTTTCAGTGAACACCCTGTTATTAAGCAGTTTTGCTTCAATAGAGTGATATTGGATTACAAATGTCAAAAACTTTTAAGGGTTTTGAAATCTACTTTAGTTAATTTTTCATTTCTACATTATTATAAATGGTAGCTACATATTCACTTTCACCATTCACCTCAATTTGTAAATCTTATTATTATATTTTTGGAAAATTGTACGATTGGGCAATAAACATTTGTATTATTTGGGAGAAAATGAGTTTCAAAAACTGAGGTAAATGGTGAAAGTGAGAATAGGAATCGATATGAATGTTTTTTAACGTTCAAGGATATTTTCGGGATTTTATAAGGAAGTGGAAAAATTTGTAAGCTTAATGCAATTTATACTGCTGCTAATTTTTTTTTTTTTTTTTTTGTTAATTTCACGTAAACTTTTAACACTTTTACGAATAATATTTGTATTAAAGTCGCAAAAAATTTTAATAAATATAGAAATATTTTCTACAGTTTTATTAATTTTTTGTTTTTATATACATCGAAATTATTTTTATGTTATTTTAATTTATAACGAGCTTCATACATAGTTTTGTCTAACAGAAACCTAAAGTTAATTTTACTTTTTAAAAAGCAATGCACTACATAGTTTAATATAAAAAAATGGCCCAATTCTTCCAATTTTGAGGCAGTGTGGTTTAACTTTCTCCATAGCTATTGAAAATGTCGATGTTGGGATTTTGCTGACCTTCTTTTTAAAATTATTGATTATATTTTTTGTGGTGTTGGTCCAAATATAACATTTTATCATTATAAAGTTACTTCCCTCGAAAAAGCGCTTCTCCTGCCATTTATTGCAATCTACGTTGAAAACATAGTATAAGTCGCATTGTTAACTTTTATATCGTTACATGATAAATAATTAAAAAACTGTTCGTATGTAAATTAACGTTACCTTTTTAACCGATTATTCTTAAAATATCGTTACCGAAATAACAAAAATACAGTTACCGCTAAAATACCGATATCGAAATAACTTAAATACCGTTACGCTACAAAACCGTTACTGAAATAACTGAAATATCGTTACCCCTAAAATACCGTTAACGAAATAAAAGAAAATAGCGTTACGCTTACCGATGTCCGCATCGAATCGGTTACCATCCATGAGTTAAAGTGTTTCTATTTTCACGTCTTTTTGTTAATTTTTTTTTGAAACTTACAATCCCAGTTCAGCTTTTAGAGATGTGATGCAAACTCAAAAAATCAATACACGTTGACGTTGAGCGGTCTTTTTCTATATTCAAAAACCGTTTAAGAACAAATAGATTTAATTTTACTTTTGTAAATATATAAAAAAACTTATTTGTATAAATAGAAATTTTGTCAATATAATCTATTTGTACCTGCGCTGTATTTTAAGAATACAATAAGATTGAATTTTTCTGTTTTTGTTTTTAATAAAATTAAAACAAAATTGTAAGTACATGCTTTTTTAGTTTTTAGTGCATATTTTAAGATTTTTTATGCATACTATAGGTGCTTAAAACACACCTTTTAAGGGCATTATAACGTATGATTCGGAAGTTATTTAGCGTTTTTTGTGTTTAATACAAATCAGTGTTGACTAATATAATTTTTAAATTTTTTTTACCAAGGTTAAACTGCGGAGCCACAAAATCAAGGCTCTATGTTAATAATTTTTTTATGTACTTATAATATTATGTAGTTTAAAAAAAAGTTTTCAGTTGAGTTAAAAATAAACGAACATGCATTTATTTCTCAAATAAATATTTTTATCAACTTTTTTTATACATTTGTTTAAAATAATTTACTGCCAACTAATGATTTGTTTAGTTTTATTTATTATTATTTATTTTAAGTTTCACACAAAGAAAATGAAAATTATTCAAGTTCGAGGCCATACATCTTTATTAGGTTATTATCCTAACAAATAATCTCTTTTTTTGTTTTCAAATTTATTAATTGACCACTTTCAGGAATGTGTTGATATATCTATTTCGGAAAACTATAGATTATTTGTTAGGACAATATCATAATAAAGAAATATAGAGTATGGCCTCGAACTTGAATAATTTTCATTTTAATTGCACAATTAAAGGTCGAAAAAACACAAGTTTTATTTTTGTTAGAAATTTATAGTTGACCTGTTGTTTTAATGTGATGGGGTTTTTTTTATTTATTTTCAATAATAATTATATCAAACTTGTATAAAAGACAAAGTACGGTCTTGTTTACTACTCCCCCTGTACATTTTGTTTTTAAACAAAACAAGTGTACAAATAAAAAGAGGGAAAAACGTGTATTGAATATCTGCCAAAGGTAGACCTTGCACACAACAAACAAGTTTTCAATTTAGTTTTTGCTCAATAGTGATAATCTTTAACTTCGACCTCATATATTAGTTCTCATTTAGTGAGAAAACTAGTTTATATGAATGCTTGATGTTTTGCATGGGATTGTTACTTCTTTCAAAACGTGTTTTGAAGATGGGAACCTAGAAAATTCCCGAAATAGATCTATCAACACATTACTGAAAGTGGTCAATTAATAAATTTGAAAATAAAAACTCTATAGATTATTTGTTATGACAATATCCTAATAAAGAAATATAGAGTTATGGCCTCGAACTTGAATAATTTTCATTGCACAATTAAAGGTCAAAAAAAAAAACATAATTTTTATTTTTAATAAAATTTATATCAAACTTGTTTCATACAAATTTAACCACAAAAATGGAATATTGTCGTTTATTCACTCAGAATATTAATAAAAAAGTTTTCAGTTAAGTTAAAAATAAAGGAAAATGCATTTATTTAAATTTTTTTTATACATTTGTTTGAAATAATTTACTACCATTTACCGTTTTTTTTAGTTTCATTTATTACTTTCATTTATTTATAGCTTAATACAAATTTAACCATAAAAACGGAATATTGTAGTTTATTTGTTTCCTTTACACTTTTTATAAAATTAAATTATTTTTTTCCAAGAAATATTAAAAGAATTTGTGTTTTTTTTATTAAAATGGTTTGTTTATATGCAAAATTATTTCAATTCAAATTACAAGAACTTAAAAAAGTTTACACAAATGTGTGTGTGTATACATTTTGTAGAAAAGAAACAAACAAAAGTCAAAAAATCTAATATAATATTGTCATATTATATTTTATTTATTGCTTTTTAAAAATTTTGATCATTTTCATGATAGACAATACAATTGTTTCATTGGCATCACCCAACTCTTTAGTTGTCCGCAATAGAAAACGATAATTGGCTTAACTCAAACCGAGACATTACATACAACAGACAAAATAAACTATATAAGAATTTTGTGTGATGAATATGTAAATCATATTTAACAGACAATGCAATTAAAAATCTTATTGATGTGTATCGAACTACAGGTGCAAAAGTTTCCACGTAATCAACACCCTTTTGCTGACTGCAGCCCTTGACAACAAGTCTGGTTTTATGCTGAATTTTATTACCACTTGCATCATATTTGGTTTTAAATACCCACTTACACTTTATTGGTCTTTTTCCAGATGGTAGTTCTGCTAATATCCTTGTATTATTTAAAACTAAGGAACTGCTTTAATCGTCCACTCTTTGGCTTCTTCAGAGTTCATAGCTTCTTCTACTGTTACAGGATCATTTGACACAAAACTTGTAGTACAAAAAAACGCTAAACGTTCAGACTGCTGAATTTCAACATCTTCAGAATTAGATAGTTCATCAAAAGCATTTTCGAAATCAATGCTGTCTTCTGAGTTGACATAAGATTCTACTTTTAGACTATCGGTTGATATATTACTAATTTCATCGTTTGGCTGTTCAGTTACACCACGATTTGACAAGTCATCATCTACATCAGTTGGCAAATCGTTACCTATACAAAGTGGCAATTCCATCCCTTTGCCTTCTCTGAATTGACAACGTCTTCATCGATTCCAACTAAGATCTACACTATTGTTACATATCTGATCTTCCATGAAAACGACATCACGGCTGATGATTATCTTCTTTGCAGCAGTATCATAAAGTCTGTAAGCTTTGCTTTCATTACTTTATCCAACGAAAACACTAGGTGTGGACTTGGCATCTGGCTTGGAACGCTTCACTTTAGCAATATGAACAAACGCCTTGCATCCAAAGACCCGAATCTGTTTAAGGTTTGGTTTTCTACCAGACCACAACTCTGGACTGATGATATTTTTTCTACATGGTGTTCTGTTCATCAAATAGGCTACGACCACCGCTGTTTCTGCCCAATATTTTAATTCTAGACCAGCATCTAGTAACATGCATCTTACACGATCTATAATAGTACAATTTAGCCGTTCGGTCACGCCAATCTGTTCTGGTGTGTACGGGGCGGTTTTTTGATGAATAATGCCACAGTTATTTAATAACTTTTGGAATGGTCCATTTAAACACTCAGTTCCGTTGTCCATTCAAAAAATTTTAATTTTCATCAAACACTGATTCTCAGCAATTGTTTTAAATTATTCAAAAACGTCAGTTTTTTTCCTATTTGGCGACGAAAATACATTTCGGGAATAATCATCAACAAAAATAACAATAAAACGAGCAACTGAAAATGATTTAGTTTTAAATAGTCCCGTTACATTTGAATGAACAATTTCAAGAGCTTCTGTTGCACGATTATTACCTTCTTTAAAAGAGTTTCTTACTTGTTTTCCTTGTATACAAATTTCACATTTGTTTAGCTTCGTTTGAAAATTTTCTTATTTTGTTCAAATTTTCATCACAATATGACTGAAACGTCGATGCCACAAATTAGCATTACTATATTCGAGTTCAGCGGGAGAGAATACATAAGGAAATCTATCTCTCATTAAATGTACATAAAAAAAATTTCATTTTGTTAACTAGGGCTATTTACGATCAACGCTTTTTGTGTGTTGTTCTTAGAAACACATTTTAACCTATATAAATTATTATGTAAACTTACAGTTGCCATACATCTATTATCGCTGTCAAAAATTTCGCGGTAATTCTGCTCAAAAACAACCTTCTTTCCATTGCTTTTAATTGTCTTACTGACAATAAATTTGAACATAGCTTCCGTACGTACTCAACGTTTTTTATTGTTTCACTTTCGCCGTTAGACAAAAATACACTTGCATCACCAACACCCTTAACTGTGAGTTTGTTGTTGTTTGCCACAATAACTTGCGCCTAAGTCGACGTACCAATCTTCTGCGTCGACGTCGCTAGAAGTAAACAACGCTAGAAGAATTCTGTCGTTCGATGTTTTTGTTTGCTGCTTTGTGCCGTTTTCTTTTAAATTTTTCCTCTGCATACTTAGACAATTCTTAATAAAATGGCCTTCTTTTTTCAGCCATGACACTTGAACTTTTTTTCTTTCGATAATTTATATTTGAAACATTTTTTGCATTTTCTTCTGTTTTCACAGCATTATCAAATTTAGCGTCTTGTAAAAGTAAATTCTTTACCATATCCCCACTTAACTTAAATTTAGAATTCTCCACAGCTAATACAAGAGAACGAAACTCTTCCGGCAGTCCGGCCAACATTAATGATGCTATTAGCTCGTCATCTACATATATTTAACCCAGTGTATTGTACTTTTAAAGATGTCATTACCATTCCGTTTACGTACTCGCCCATAGAGTCACAATCAGACAATTTAAGTTGAACCAATTTTTTTAACAATTCTACTTTTCTGGTGAGACCGGTGTCCTCATACGCACTCATCAAAGATTCCCAACCATCTTTTGAAGTTGTTGCCGTCGCTATGTGTGCAAAACTACTAGGATCCACCATTAACGTTAATTCTGCTAATGTACGTTCATTAGCATCTTTGTCAACTTCCTTGGAACTTGCATTCAAATTTGCTTCAACAATTTGCCAGCAACTTTTTAACACTAACTACGATTTAGCATGCAGCTTCCAAATATCAAAATTTTCGGACCACGCAATTTCTCAAATGGAAAACTTAAACTTGTTGCCATTTTTACAATCGTTTCTAACTTTTATTTAAATTATCTGCACTTGTTGATTTTTTTTATTAAACGTTTTAATTTATAATAGTTTCTTCTTTTTTTTTTTCTTTTTTACGTGAACAAAACGCCCATAACCTGTTTTAATTGTAGAGTAAAACGCAATGATCGGCTTGAATGTTACAAAGGAACTAAAAAAGTTTTATTGATTTTTTCATTCTATGAGATACTTTTATTAGTGATGCTAAAACTAAATTTATATTCGATTTACAACAACAATGCTTATTGGAAAACCAACTAAGTTTTGTCAAAAGAATCTAGCTTAGAAAAACGCGGTAAAGTCTATTAACTCAGAAGTCTCAACTCCGGAATTATATAATTGTATATAAAATAACTGAGAAAATATTGTTTATATGGCACCACATATAATTGAATGTTTCTTTGTAATGGAATATATATAATCATTAGTATCCGACCGAACTCACTTTTTTTGGCCGAAGCCGTAGCCGAACTTCGGCCGGATTTTCAATGTTCGACCGAAACCGTAGCCGAACTTTTAAATTTACTTTTTAATTTGAATAAACATGAATAAATCTCAAAAAAAAATAATTTACAATTTTCTTTCAAAAATATGAAATAATGAGTTCAACCCTTTGTTAGATTAAGATTCATAAAAATAAATTCTTTAATTTTTTCAAAATTTTGGGAAAAAAAAATTTCTTTGAAAAAGCTAACAAAATTCGATTTCGGTTTAACTGACTGAAAATTCGTCATAAGTGATGAAAATATTTATTTCGTGATTTACAAAACATACTTTTTTATAATATTTTTTTTCCAAAATACTTAAGTGAACGCGTGCTTACCTACTCATCACCGTGCGCAGTGTTTTCTGAAATTTAGCCATTAATTTTGCATTACATAACCATAATGGCATTATTGGCAGGTGAAAGTAATCTTTTCAAAATAACATCTTGGTCTTTTTTGTTAAAATTTACATTAAAACCAGCATGAACACTTTATAACATAATCTTAGATTATTTAAATTAAAACTTAATGCGAAATTTTTATATTTTAGATGTGTTCATTGGGTGCAATCCGTAGGATGGTGTAATAATATTGCATGGAATGTTGGTCCGCTAACAGCACGACAATTTTCTTTGGCTGTTGAACGATATGAATGGAATAAACTACAAAATTTTAAGAGTATCGTGCCCATGGTTCATCTTAGCTGGAATCTAGCTCGTAATATTCGTGTATCTGATCCAAAGCTGTTTGAATTAATTAAGTAAATATTATAAATAAAATAGAATACTTTTATTTGCGAACCTTTTTTATTTTCATTTTATACAATTTCAGAATGTGCTTATTACAAACATTAAAAAATGTCATACATACCCTGGAATATGTCAAATCTAAAGGAGTTTTAGTTCGTTTTCATGGTCGAGGAAAAAATGAGGCATCACATTATTGTGGGCAATGTGAGGTAAATAATACAAATTTGTTCATATATACAATATATACAATTTGTTCATATGTACAAGCGGTCTAAAGACCGGACTTCCCCGGAGTCCACAGGTGATAAATGATTATAAATGAGGTCACCATTAACCTTCAAAAAGCAAATCTTTACAAAAAATAAACAACAGAGAAAGTAATTGTTTAAAGATAGCTAAAGAAAAATGTTGTCATATTTTTAATACCATAGAACGCGATACGCCAAAGCAATTAGTACATGTTTCAACGACAATAACCAGGGACAAGAACTTCATGTACTAAAAAAGTGTGCGTCTATAATATGCATTGATAATCTTAAAATTTGCACTAAAAATTAAAAACATATCCACTTATTTTTCCTTAGTTTTACTAAAAACAAAACCAATATAAACCATAATAAAAAAATTATGTTTTAATTCAGTCTCAATTGACTAAAGAGGAGCAAAGCTGTACAAGCCCTGTTAACTTAACACTTAATATTAATAATTAAAATTTATGCATTTATGGTCAAATAAGCAAATATTACGATATTTCAAAATCCATTAACGCGACTCGTGTTCAGCACACAGAGACTATTTTCTTCAATTTTTTAAATAAATTTAATCCTCAAACTTTTATCGATATGCATCATGTGCTTGAAAAGCATCTGAAATCGTCAAAAATTTAAATCAAAGTTAATTGGAAATACATAATGTATAAGACCTGGGCAATGTCAGACATATTTTTAAATTTACCACTTGTATATTTTTTTTAACATTATTTCTTTCATATCCCAATCACACTAGTGAAGTTAATCGCTTCCTTGGAAAATTTACGATTTTGTTAATACAAAACATGGAGTATAGCCCCGATGGGCTCAATCCGATCTTAAAAAAAGTCGGATATATAAGAAAAGAAAAAATAGTGAATAATTTGTTCACCAATATTTAAAATAATTCAAATAAGTAGCAGTCTGGGTCCACGACATAGAGTCAAAATAGCTTTCAAAATATGTGTTTTCTTGAGTATTTTAACGCTGTTTTTAAATAAGTCTAAATTTCCAAAACTTTGAATATATTTTCATACAAAGATGTGTTAAATTTCACCGCCACTTTTAAACCACAAAACATGATATTGGGCCGCTGAAAAATACTTTTATCATATATTGTTGCTCCTTTATCACCTATCCGAATTTTATTAAGTTCAAAGGGAACCCATCGGAAAAGCTTCCTTGTAAGTGTCAGGCAATTTACATAGGATATTTGTTTTTAATTTGTCTGCAAAATCTGAAACTTTTGAGTTCACGAAAAAAAAAATACGTAGTCTTTGGACGGCTATAAATCTTTAATTTCCCGAGTTAAAACCTTTGCATAAAATAATACATTATTTTAAATACCCTTTTAAGTTTCTGTCTGCCAGTGTATTTAACCGGACATAATTATATAAATTCATGTACAAAGTATATTTCGTTGAAAAATTTTAATATGATGTCATATATAGTTGCGTCTTATCGCATCTCGTTCAATATACAATTGTATATTGCATTTAGAATACGCTGAAACTAATTCAATTAATAATGTCGTTATAGACATTATTTCAAATTACCAAATAATATTTTATTTATTTATTTATTTATTTATTATTAATTATATAATACAATTAAAATAATTAATTTAAAGGACTAAGAGTACTAGCTGCTGTGGCTTTCGACTCAAATGGTGTAAAATACTTAAGGCTAAATTAGATTTTCTAGTCTGTTTTCTGTTATAAATTTACAAATTATTTTTAAGTTGGTTTCATTGACATTTATTAAGAGATCAGATGGTTTTTGAGATCCAAATAAATTTCTTCTGGATGTATGGAGTGAGGTGCATTCATCAAGTACATGGGAAATACTGAGGATTGAATTGCAGGTGGTACATATCGGTTGGACAGATTTTTCTAAAATATGCTTATGGGAGAATTTGCAATGGCCGATTCTAAGGCGAACTATAAGATTGCTATATCTTCTGGATAATGTTTTTGGATAGGTGGTTTTTATCCCTAACGGATTCATATTTTTGTAGGAGTGCTGATACTCAGACCATATTCTATTATTTATTTTAAAGCAGTATTCGGAAATGTTATTGTAAAGGTCCCGAGGTTCTGTAGTTGAATATTTTACTAGTGGCCTACGTTGAGCTTCCGCGGCTGCGATATCGGCGTATTCATTTCCTTGAATTCCTACATGGGAGGGTACCCACATTATCTTGATTTTATTTTGGTTTTTTATACAGATGTTTCTTATTTGGTTTATTAAAGGTGAATCATAAAGTGAATTTTGTATAGCTTCTACTGACGAACGGCTGTCTGTGTATATAATATAGTTGAGTTTATCTTTCAAGGCGAATTCAATAGAGGCTAATAACGCGGAGGCTTCAGCTGTAAATATGGAGCAAAAATTTTCTGTAAAACCAGCACATATAAGGGTGCCATCGAGTTTGACTGCAGCAAAAGTGGTAGACTCATTAGTTTTGGACCCATCAGTGAAGATGAAATTCCAGTTGTACCCGGCATATTAATCCATAATGTTGAGAAAGATTTGTTGAAAAGCTAATGGAGAAGTAGATGATTTGGGTAGCTTACTCATAGATAGGATAAAAGACGAATCTTTTAATTCCCAGGGAGGCTCAGATGATTGTTTAATGTTTATTGGCCGCAAGTGTATACCGAGGTTTTGTGCAAAGTTTATACATTTAAAGATTGTTGATTCGAGTCTACTCTTTCTTTTTTGAGTTATCGCTTTTGAAACTTCCTGGAATAAGATTTTATTTCTGCAGATAAATAATTTTGGGATTAATTTGATTGTCAACTTTAAAGTACGATTTTCGATAGATGGCATTCCAGCCTCAGCTAAGATGTTTTTAATAGGGCTAGTGGGAAAAGCTCCAATGGAACGGCGGATTGCTGCGTGATATGGACCATGTATTAATTTAATGTTGGATGGAGCGCACCAACCATAGATGGGGAGGGCGTAGTCAATTTTGGAAAGCAGTATGGATCGCGTTATGTTTACCATTGTAGTAATATGTATCATACATTTTTTGGATGTAAGAAATTTGATTATGTTAAGTCTAGATATTAAGTTTTTTCTGAGCTGTGAACAGTGTTCTTTAAACGTGAAACTTTTATCAAAAATTACACCCAATATACGTAGGTGATCAACTTTTTTTATTTTCATATTCTTGTACTCGATATCAAGCATGTTGCAGTTGTGTTTTCTACAGATGTGCAAAAGATTACATTTTTCAATTGATAGTTTTGCTCCTGAGGTGAGGCACCAGTTCTCGATGTCGGCTAAAATTTTTGAAAATATTTCTTTGACTTTGTTGTTGTCGCTGTTTTTAGTAAATACAACTGCATCATCGGCATATATAGCATGTTCGATGTGTTTTTGCGCGGAGATAATAAACAGTACAACTGATAACGGGGACCCTTGAGGGATCCCGTTATGCATAGGAAAGGTATTGGAATGGTGGCCATTGACCCTAACTTTAAACTTTCTATTGCTTAAGAAGCTTTTGATTAATAGATATATCTTTTTTCCGATTTTCCACTCAGATAATTGTTCTAGTATAACGTGTATACCAATACGATCAAATGCACTTTCGAAGTCAGTAGCGAGAACGCTAATGTGATTTTTGCTGGATAATGCTTTGGAAATATAATGCTTGAGATAAAGAAGGACATCATCAGTACCTTGTTTTTTCATGAATGCCACTTGGTTGGGTGTAATAAAGTTATTGGTTTTAAGGAACCACATTAGACGCCGAGCTATGATTTTTTCTAGAGTTTTGCTAAGGCAGGATAAAAGAGAGATGGGCCTATACCCATCGACAGAAGAGGAATCTTTATTTTTTTTAGGGATTGGTAAGACTACTGCAGTTTTCCATGCTTGTGGATATATGCTGGTTGTGAGTATGTTGTTATATAGTTTAAGAATAAATTTTTTTGTTGACGTATTTAAATTTTTTAACATAGGGTATGATATGCGGTCCTCCCCTGGAGTTTTACCTTTGGCATGGTGTAGGGAATCTTCTAATTCGGTTATATTGACCGGATTTTCAATTTTAGTAGCAAAAATGTTGACGTTAAGTAAGGACAACAACAGCAAACGAAAAAGCAAAGAAAAAAGTTGATCTCACAGATAAAAGGAAGTGAGAGAAGAAGATAGAAAAAGTCTAAAAAAAAGCAAGCAACGTTTGGCAAAGTTTTTCAAGGAAAAAAAAAGAAGATCGGCGTTGTTTAAAGAAAAGTGGTGAAATTAAAGGAAAAGATTTGAAGTGCTAATAAATGCTTTTATACGAAAGGAAAAATTTATTTTTATTAAATAAAAGTTATTTTTAATACAGACAATTAAATAAAATGAAGATAAATCTAAAGACATTAAAAGTAGAGCAGTTAAATAAACTGCTGAAATATAAGAAACTGACTGTGTCGGGAAATAAAAACGAAAAGATTTCGAAGCTTGTTGAAATCTATGGCGGCGAAGAAGAGGTTGAAATCGAAGTTGAAGCGTTTGAAGATGATTTCCATGGTTTTAGTGATCAGTCAGTCGAATCAATGCGACAACAACTTGATTATTTAAAGAGTTTGGTGCTTAAATTGGCACAAAGTGTAAATCAATTGACGATAAACGCTAATCGTACTGGACAAGTTACACGTGCACAGGTGCATAATGACAATGACAGTAGTTACGAAGATGCGGTTGGTGGCCAAACGACAACACGCACCACAACACATTCATCAGGCATTTCAGGTTCTCTAAAGGATTATATTGTTGTGAGTCCAGATTTTGATCCTATCAAAAAGGCAATCACATCAACACAATTTATAGATAAAATTGAAGGGCTGCAACGACTACATGGGTGGTCTGACGAAACCGTATTATTTGCTGTACATCATAAGATGAGGGGCTGGCTTATTTTTGAAAGATTTTTCCTGTAAAGTGAACTCATGGCACTTAAAAGCGATTCATTTGTTGAATATTATTATTTAATGCTGGCAATTGGTCGTAAATGCGATATCGCTGATTTTTCAATTTTGTCGTATATCATAAATGGTCTGAACGACGGTAATTTGACACTAACTCTTTTGGCTATGAATCTACGAACATGTAAAGAATTATTGAACTCTTTTGAAAATAAATTAATGCCGGTAAAGAAAGTTTACAACAAAAGTGATGATGAACCAAAACTTGCAAATACTGGACAACTTAATGAACGTAAAGGTCCAAAGTGTTTCAACTGTAACAATTGGGGGTCATATCGCTGTCAAGTGTCCTCAGCCTCAACGAAAACAAAAATGTACAATTTGTTCAAAAGTAGGTCATGATGCTAATCAATGTAAAACCAAGTCAACTGTAGCCATAGTGAAAGGTAAAAAGATGGAAAATGTTTGCCCTCCAGTTTTAAAACAGGTACAAGTTAATGATACAAAATTCTTAGCATTTGCAGATATTGGAAGTAAATTTACCCTCATAAGTAAATCGTGTGTCCCGGAAAATGTTATCACAACCAATAACAAAAATAATGAATGGTTTTGGTGAATCAATTGTAGAAGCTAAAGAAATGTTTGAAAGTTCAGTGACCATTGATGATAATTCTACGTCAACAATTATTTACATCATCCCTGACGAGTTGATGTCATATGATATGCTTTTGGGAAGAGATGTCCTATGTAAGGAAAATCATCGTCTGATAATCGAGTCTGGTGTATTGAAAATCGAGTCATTATCAAACACAACGTTTAATATTGGCCAAGATATCAATAAAGAGCAAAGTCTCTCTATTAAAAATCTATTAAAATCATATGATGAATGTTTTGCCGAAAATTTAGAAAATTTGGGACGTTGTAAAAATATTGTATGGACATAAGAGTCTCGACAGATCAGCCGGTAGTGGGTAAAAGGTATCAAGTACCATTTAGTCAACGACAAACGTTATCAAGTATCATTGGTAATTTGCTGCATTACAATATCATCCGTCAAAGTAGTTCTCCACATGCTGCTTCAGTTCTGTTGGTGCAAAAGTCGAATGGTGAAAGCCGTATGTGTACTGATTATCGTGCACTAAATTCAGTAACTGTTGTAGAAGAACAACTTGCATTATTGGCCGGTAATACGTATTTTACAACACTCTATATGACGTCTGGTTATTACCAAATCCCGTTAAGAGAAGACAGTAAAAAGTATACGTCTTTTATAACACCAAAAGGATTATATGGGCTCATCAATGCTCCTATGGTCTTCTAAGAAATTATCACCTAAATAATAAGAAAGTTAAGTCATCGAAATAGCATCATAAGTTATGTTGACGAAGTTATTATTCCGAGTAAGACGATTGATGAAGGCATAAAAGTGCTCGATGAATTTTTGGCTGCTATAAGGGAAGAAGGTTTAACATTAAGACCATCCAAATGTTCATTTACCCAAACAACAGTAGTTTTCCTAGGACATATTGTTAGTTCTGGTGGTATACGTCCGGGAGAAGAGAAAACAAGATGCATCAACGATTTCCCAACTCCTGAAAATGTTTCTGATGTCCGCAAGTTTCTAGGAGTTACAGGCTTCTTTTGTAAATTTGTTCAACAATACAGCCATTAACAAAACTGTTGAGGAAAGATGTAGGTAGTATTTATCTGGAAAGAAGAACAAGAAACAGTATTACGTCACAACCCGTTTTAGCTTTATTCGATGCCAACAAAAAGCACGAGGTACACACAGATGCCAGTAGCGTTGGTTTGTCTGGAATTTT
Organism: Delia radicum; assembly: GCA_021234595.1. Classification (NCBI taxonomy): domain Eukaryota; kingdom Metazoa; phylum Arthropoda; class Insecta; order Diptera; family Anthomyiidae; genus Delia; species Delia radicum. The sequence goes on from CM037854.1 coordinate 177,920,748, forward strand.
GCTACAACTTGAGGATGAATGTTTCCGTCCAGTATTTTATTATAGTCGTCAGTGCACTGAAGCTGAAACCCGATATGCCAGTCACGAGCTAGAGGTGTTGGCTATAGTGGAAAGCGTCGATAGGTCTCGAATCTATTTACTGGAACAAAGTTTCGTATTGTCACAGATTGTAATGCCGTGGCTACAACAAAAGCAACTTCGCCATTATCCCCACGTATAGCAAGGTGGTGGTTAAAACTTCAAGAATTTGACTACATTATGGTTCATCGTTCTGGTGCAAAAATGCCACATGTCGATGGAATGAGTAGAAGTCCAATTTTACCTCCAGATAAAACGCTAATAGCAGCTGAAAAAGTAAAGGTCATATCCCCGGATATAAACGACTGGATATATCAATTGCAGATGGCAGATGAAAAATTAAAAACTATCTCAAATGTTTTAAATGGGTCAACAAAGGTGAGTCCAAACTAAGAATCTCAAATCAAAACCGATTATGCGATCGAACGGGGACGTCTTTATAGAAAGGTGGACCGAAAGAAGTGTTTGGAGGTTCCGCAGAATGTACGTTGGCGAATTGCTAAAGCTTGCCATGATGACTTAGGTCATTTTGGTTCGGAAAAGACCTTGGAAAGGTGATTTTTGGTTTCCACGAATGAGATGCTACGTAAGATCGCATATAGCATCATGCCCTGATTGCTACTACAACAAAGTTAAGGGTGGCAAACCTGAAGGGCTTTGTTTTGCTAATTCCGTTTTGAAGCATTCATATTATCCACTTGCGTCCGTTTCCAAAGAGCAAGAAAGGAAATTTGTACGTACTAGTAATAATGTGCTCGTTTAGTAAGTATACGAACATCAAAGCAACAAGAAATACAGAAACAGCTCCAGCGGTTAATGCTCTAAAAGAAGTTATGTCAATTTTTGGTCAGCCGTTAAGAATCATTTCCGACCGTGGTACTGCATTCACCTCAGAAGAGTTTGCGAGTTTCGTCGAAAAGTATGGTATCCAACATATTCAAACAGCGGTACGTACTCCAAGAGCGAACGGCCAAGCTGAAAGAGCCAATTAAACGTTTTTAAATTTCCTAAGATGTTCTACAGAAAATCCTAAAGACTGGGACAAAAATATATCAACCATCCAATGGAGTATAATTTCTCAGATCAATTCTACAACAAAGTTCAGCTTTAATTTTAATCCACGAGATGTCACATCCAATAAAATTATACAAGCTATAAATGATGAAGCCAACGAACTTTCCACTATTAACGACAAGCGTCAGCAGGCTGCTGAAAACATACACGTCCAGAGGAAGAAATGTAAGGAACGATATGATGAACGTCATGTAAAACCTACAGTCTACAAAGTCGGAGATTTAGTCGTTGTCGATTATGTCTCACAAGCAACTCGTGAATCTCACAAATTGGATCCAAAGTATAAGCGTCCGTACATCGTTACAAAAGTCCTGGGTAACGATCGATACATCATAGAAGATTTGCCCGACTTGCCTATAACCCAAAGAAAATATTGTAACGTTATGTCAACCGATCATATGAAGCCGTGGTGTCATGGTAATCCAGACATTGAACTAGAAGATGATGGGTCCGAGTCAGGTCCGTCCAGTGTGGACGTCATGTCAGGAGAGACCGAGCTGTCAACTTCACAGTCAGTCATCGCCGAGCGAGCGTAAAGAGCGGTCGTATAGAAAAGTAGAGGTGATAACACTTTACAACTTATTTTATTATATTTCTCTAATTTACAATAAACTTTGTTTTCCTTTATTTAATAACTCAATAAATGAAATAATCTTTATAAACTCAGTGCCCTTGACAAATAGTACAATTAATTGTGAATATTATTTTGTGTATTTATGCACAAAATTTAACCCAATTTTCGTCTTTTCAATTGATTTCTTTCTGGTTCTTAAATTTCTACAAATTATGCACAAAAGATGTAGGAACCCTAAGAAAATAACGTTTCATTTCTAACATTAGGAAGTTTTAATTTAGTTTTAGATTTTTTTCAATGTAAAAAGCTAAATTAAGTTTCAACGTGTTTTCAGTGTTTGGTAGTCAATGGTGTAAGTAACTAAATTCCACAAAATCTTCATTTTCATTGTATCTTAATTTTCAAACTTTTTTCTTAAACAACTTATTTTTTAATTTCAATAGAGTATTTTGAATAAAATAAAATGTCAAAATGGAAAGGAATTTTCTACAAATTATAAAGTTGTAAACTTTTTGCAAATGGCTAAAGTCTAAAAGTATTAATAATGTTGAAGCAAACCCCGTATTTGTCGGTAATTATTTCTGCAAGTATTTCGGATTTTAAAATGAAAAGCTTATATAACTTATTTTGTATATATTAGTATTAATTTGTATATATTAGTATTAATATAAATATATACCGCTATGTAAAATCGGATTAAATTAAATTAATTTAATCTAATATTATCAAATTAAAACTAAACTAATTCAATTCAATTTATTTGCTTTTTATAATATTTACATTTCAATTAATTTATATACATTTTTAAGAGTTCAAGATAAAATCTTTTTCTGCTTAATTAATAAAATTTAACAATGTTTTATAAATTTATATGTACATATATACAAAAATTTTATTGGAGGTAAAAATTAAGCAAAAACCTATTTGACTATTTTTTTTTTTAATAAAATAACTTAGCCTAACCTACTTACAATCCTAACTACGATGAGCTAGCTCATTTATATGTTCATAACCAGACCTCAAGCATTTGATATTATAATTTTCAGTGAGTCTAATTATCTTTTCTTTAACTAATTCTATACCCGCAAGAGAATGAAGTCGCTCAGTCGAAAAAAACCATGGAAGATTATAAATTAACTTCAGTAACTTATTTTGAGATATTTGCAATTTTTGTAAATGACAATTCGCACTTGTTGACCAAACAGGAGCTGCATAGAAAATTACAGCATGGAAAATGGACTTTAAAATTAATTTTGTATTGCTAATGCTCAGTCTTGAATTCCTATTTATAAAGGGATATAATTGTAATGTAATGTTACGTGTTAATTTGGCAGGATCGCCATGTAATGTAATGTAACGTGTTTATTACTACTGTTGTATGGGTAGCAGGGTTCCCTATAGCCCAATTCTATATTTTAATAGCTGTGTGGGGGTCAGCTTATAAATAGGCGTTCAAAAGAACTGCCAAAATATTTGAGACTTCAAAAAGTAAAAACACAGTGACTTGTGTTGTTTTGGAACTCTAAAATTAAAGTCTGTTTTTTTTATATACAATTCTTAGAAATCTAACTTATTGTCTAGTATTGAGTGATTTTAGGAATCACTCAATTTATTTTTATTCTTAATTACTTTTATGCATTGTTCCCTTATCGTCAACATACGGTCACCAGATATCTGAGTGTAAGTGAAAGAATGCGGTCACAGTGTCGCTAGACTGTTACTTGATGCCACTTGTATGTTATTTTCACTCTACAGTATTTGAGACGGTATGTTGGGAAATCAATATTAGTGGTTGGTATGCAGTATACGCTTAAGGAGTACACTATACCCTTACCCTTAAGAGAAAAATAATAAAAGTATTTTATTTTTTTAATTTTTCTATATTTTTGGTTAACTTATGAATAATTTTATAATGTATATTACTGTATTATATATATATATTTGTTTTTAATATTAGTTCTTATATAACTTTGTTTTTATTAATGATAAGTTTTTTATTATTCATTAGTTCGTAATGCTATATAGGGTTTTAATTGATTATTATGTATTTCTTTTTCTTTTCCATTGTAATCTATGATTGTATTTACACCATTATTCCTAACTATTTTGTAGGGTCCTTTATATGGACTTTGGTTCTTTTTCCTATTTCCTACTTTGACTAAAACTAAGTCTCCTATCTTTAAGTTTAATTTATTGTTGTATCTATTTTCTAATATTCTTTTCTCTTTTGTTCTAATTGTTAATTCTTTAGCTCTGTTTAAAGAATATTGTAATTTACGTTTTAGCTCTGTGGCATAATCATCGTAATTATATATTTTAGTTTCTTTTGTGTCATATATTTCAGATGGCAAACATGGTAGTCTTCCATATACAAGTTCAAATGGCGTGTAGCCAGTGTCTATATTGGGTGCCGTGTTGTAGGCAAAAGTAAAATATGGAATCCATTTATCCCATTCGTAATCAGTTGCTGATGTTAGCAAGAATTCATTTAAGACTCTATGATTTCTTTCTAATGACCCAATTGTCTCATGGTGGTAAGGTGTCGAAAAGGTCTGTTTAATTTCAAGTAGTGAACATATATTACGCAAAAGTTCGTTTGCAAATTCTGTACCGTTGTCTGATTTCAGTACTTTGCATTTACCAAATTTTAGAATTAGGTGTTCGACTATTGTTTTTGCGGTTGTTAGTGCATCTTTCGTTGCCATGGGGTGTGCAATAACGAATTTTGTTAGTTCGCATTGTATGGTCAAAATATATCTGTATTCATTCGAAATTCGAAGAGGTCCTACTGTGTCAATTGATACTATTTCAAAACTGTTACTTAGAGTGTTTGTCAATGTAAGTGGTTCCTTAATGTGTTTAGTTTGCTTGTTCTTGTTGCATTTGTCACAATATTTTACAAATTGCTTTACCATCTTATTCATGTTTTTCCAGATGTAGCGTTGTTTTAGTTTTATAATTGTTTTTCTTATTCCCAAGTGCCCTGCATGTGTGGCATTGTGGAATTCGTCGATTAGTTTGTATTTTAGAATTTCTTCTGTGATTCTTTTGGGCTTATTATATATTAATATTTTTAGTTGAGGATCCTTGTTATTTATTTTTATCTTTGCATATGCTTCTATCAATTCCTTTTTACTGTAATTTTCAAATATTTTATCTTCACTTGCAAGTGCTAATTCTTTTATATTCTCTTTATTCATTTTTGATATCAATTTCTTCAGTATTGAATCTAGTTTCGCTGAATTTTCACCGTATCTTGCTAGCTTTGTATTATTTATAATTTGGGTACGTAATTTCTTCTTAGTCAAAACTGGTTTTGATGAATTATCGTTACGACCTATGTGCACAATATTATTTTCAATAGATATATCTTTTTCATTTATTTCTTAAATTGTATTAAACTGCAGTTTCTTCATATTTTTTATGTCATTAACGGATATGCATTCCCATATTTGAAGTTGATCAGACTTCTGAGAATCACATTTTTCCATGTCGTTCTTTTCTATACGTCTTTTATTCTTGTTTTCCTCATTTTCTTTATTTTTTATTATGTTTTCCTCATTGCGCTTTTTATTGTTCATTGCCCTTGTTATAACTAATGTTCTGTTTTCTTTGTCGACGTTTTCTAACGGTATCATCTGTTTTAGTATGTCTGAGTTTATTTTAATTCTGGACAATGCGTCCGCGTTGGTATTTATTTTCCCTTTTTATATATTATTGTAAAATCGTAGTCGCTTAAATCTAGTCTGATTCTTGTCATTTTTGATGATGGATTTTTGTGTGAGAACAGAGAGATTAATGGTCTGTGGTCTGTTACTATTATGAATTTACGTCCGTACAAGTATGGTCTAAAAAAATTAATACTCCAATGGATTGCTAAAAGTTCTTTTTCGATTATTGGTTTATTTATGTCATGTTTTTGTAAATATTTACTTGCGTATGAAATAGGTAAATCTTGACCTATATCACCTTGTGATAATACAGCACCTAACGCGTAGTTTGAAGCGTCAGTTGTTAAAATGAATGGTTTTTCAAAATCAGGGTATTGTAAAATTGGAGGATTCATTAACTTGTTTTTTTAGCTCTTCAAAAGCGTGTTGGCATTGTTCAGTCCATATGAATTTTGTTGATTTCTTTAGTAATGTATTTAGGTCTTTGGCTATATCTACAAAATTGGGTATAAATTTTCTATAATAGTTGCAGAATGCAACGAATCGTCTTACTTCGTCAGCGTTAGTTGGTATTGGATAATTTTTTATTATTTCATATTTAGATGGGTCTGTTTTTACACCATCTTTTGTAATCAAGTGTCCTAAGTAAACTACTTCTGGTCTTAGAAAACAACATTTCTTTGGATTAAGTTTTAAATTATATTTTTGTAGTCTGTCTAATACCTTTATTAAATTTTGGTTGTGGTGATTTAAACTACATCCATAAACAATTATGACGTCTACATAAAGAAATGCTTCTGATTCTAGTCCTGAGAGTGCTATTGTGAGCATTCTTTGAAAGCTGTTTGAAGAAATTTTTAGTCCGAAAGGGAGTCTTTTGAATTGGTAATGACCTTGTGAGGTCGAAAATGCTGTAAGCGGTCTAGAGTTTTTGTTAAGCTCGATTTGATGGAATGAGCTAGTCATGTCAAGTGTAGAAAACCATTTGGCTCTACCAAGTTTGTCTAGAATATCCTCTAATCTAGTTAGGGGAAATTTGTCATTGATAATTTTATCGTTAAGTTTTCTAAAGTCTACTACAAGTCTCCATTTCTTTTTATCTTCCACATTTTTCTTTGGTACTAAAAGGAGTGGAGCATTGTGTGGACTAACGGATGGTTCTATTATGTCGCCATCAAGTACAGCATATGCTGTACTTGTTCGTTTATTATGTTTGTATGTGAGTGCGGTAGTCTGTAGTTTTTTTATATACACTGGTGTATTGTCTAAGGTAGTGATTGTTTGGTCATAAAAATTGTTTACTGTTAATTTTTCATTTTCAAGGTGAAAAATATTTTGATATTTACGAAAAATGTTTATTAATTCTGTTTTTGCATAGTCGTCATTATTATTTAATTGTAGTTCATTCAGTATTTGTTCAAAACGTTTGGGGTTATTGTCTTTATTGTAACCTAATATGTAGTGTCCGACCGAACAGTTCGGCCAGAAAATACATTTGGTCTGTAGTCGGTATTTTAAAGCATTATGGACAAATTTGGCGGATGGAAAAATGTTTATTGGGCTGATTAGATGCTATTTTGAGTGTCACATTTGAAGAAAAGTCTGTAGTTAAGCAATGAATTCACTGTTCGGCCTCAGAAAGTTCGGCCAAATTGAAAATAGTTCGGCGGCCGAACTTTTAACTTTATAGCTAAACTTCGGCTTTTCTCTTAAATTTTATACACAAAATCGAATTAAATCGGCTCAACAAACATGTTTCCAATACCAAAATTTGTCATCATTGCCTCAAGATATCAAAAAACCGACAAAATATAGGTTTTTGGCCGAACTGTTCGGTCGGACACTACTAATATGTCATAGTTTTTAAGTGAGTCAGTTTGGAGTTGAATGCCTTTTAAGTTTATTTCTTTGTTTGCTGTGTTTAAAATTTTTATGTGGGTCATGCCGTTACTAGGTGCTATTGAATTACTTAAAAATACTCCTGGTTTAATTTCATTATTAAAAATTATGCTATCTTCGCTAAGGTTTAGTTTTAATGCTTGTATTATTTCTGTTCTTGGTGGTATTTTTATTTGTAATGACGTAAGAGCTTTTGTTTGCAATGGAATAGCTATGGTAGTATTGTTTATGAATAATGATATTGTGAAAGTTTCATAGTCTATCTTACAGAGATATTTTTTTAAAAAGTCCCTTCCTATTATTCCGTCTGTTTCTATTGGAAAGTTGTCATCTACAAGATGAAATTTGTGTTTGCATGTCTGGTCTGTGAATGAAAGTTCCAGTCCAATTGTCCCTAGTGAGTGTATTTCTTCAGTAGTAATACCTGTTAATTTACATATATTCTCTTTATTAATTGGTTCATCTTCAAGGTTTGTTCGAATACGACATAGTGATATGTCGGAACCTGTGTCGACAAGAAATGTTAATTGTTCATTTTTGTATTTAGCGATTATGAAATTAGTATTATTATTGCAAACTTTATATGCTTTTAATTTTGGCTGTCCGGAATATCCATATATTCCGAGCCTACCTAGTTTCCCTCATTATTTATTGTACGTATGTATCTTCTATTTGTGTTGTTTCTATTGGGAAAATTATTAGATATGTCACTGTTAAAATTGTTGTTGTTTGAAAATTTATTGGGTCTTTTATTGGTAATATGACTATTTCTATTTTGAAAGTTATTGGATCTGTTATTGTTAAAGTTACTGTTATTCCTATTTGAAAAACTATTGGATCTGTTATTGTTATGTTGTCTGTTAGGTTTTCGTGTTTGAATGTACATTACGGAATTGTTGTTTACCTTATGTTCGTTTTCTATTTCTAGCGCAAGTTCTACTGCGTCTTGCAAAGTCTTAGGACGAGCTGCAAATATGGCTCTTTTTAAATTGTCATTGATACCTCTTTTGAAAGAATCTAACGCTAATTTAGCATTTAATCTTATGATAACATTTTTCTCTGGTTCTGATGCGTCTAAGTTTAATTCCTCAATTCCTAATCTATTTAGATTATCTATAATGGTAACGATTCTGTCTTTATATGCACTTACTGATTGTTTTCCTTGGTATATGTTGTTTAACTTTGACTGTAATTCTGGGATAGTTTTTGTATTCTTGTATCTTTGTTTTAAGAGTGTTTTTAAGGTATTGAAATTGTCTGGTTTTGCGTAACTACCTATTGCTGTCCTTACACCTGAGGTCAATTTGGCGTGGTAGACATATTGCAAGAAATCTGGTTTTGCTGCGTCAGTCAGAGTCTTTTCGATGAGTTCTGCTGTTATTAGGAAACTTTCTAGTTCTTCATAATTTCCAGAAAAAATTGGGAGTGCCTTAGAAGTTAATTCTAAACTAAATGCTGCCATTTTGGTGTCTAAACTTTTAGTATTTGGTATTAAATATTCTTTGATTTTTCTATAAACTGTATTAAATTCTAACTTTAATGCTACTATCTCTTTTTCTTCTCTTTCTTCACTTTGAGCTGTCAGAAATTCTTTTCTTATATTGTCTATAGTTTCTAACTTTACTTGTACAGTTTTTTCTGAGTATGTCCTTCCTGGACTTTTCTTTAAATTTACTAGTATGTCTTTTAATTCTGTTAGATGTTCTTCCATTTATACATCTGTTATTATAATTTTTGGTTTATTTAAATATATATTTTTTTAAAAGTCTATTTACTAGGTATAAGATCAAAGTAATCAGTAATAAGGATATTATTTTTTTGGAAAGCATTTAAAATATATATTTTTATAAAATTTTTGTTTTTAAAAGATTTTTCATATATTTTTCTTAACAAAAATATGAATAGTAGAAATTTAGAGGATGAAAATAATATTCATAGTTAAGATTTTTGTAATTGATTTCTTAATTTATTTATTAAAGAACTTTAAAGCCAATATATATATATATATATATATATATATATATATATATATATATATATGTATGCACAGCGCATAGTCCAGAGACATTTATTCGTTCCCCCGCATAGTTTAGGGACATTTCCTTACTTTGGGGACTGTCCCCAAAATTTTCGCGCCTTTTCATACATCTAGCGTTTAAGATGAGGACAATTTTTTCTATACACCGCATATTCCGGCGACAATTTTGGCCATGTCCCTAAAGTATGCGCTACGCATACATATATATATATATATATATTAGGGTGACAGCCAAAATTTTTTTCGCGAATTTTAAAGCTTTTTCAACGGAATATTGTGCCAATAGGTCCAAAAGTTTTGTGACGAAAATTTGAGCCAAATCGGACAACGTTTTCTGGACGCGCATCCAGGTCAAAGGTCAGGTATTTTCATATTTTACAATATATACGAAATAAATTTTTTGAACTCGTTTATTTTTTTTCAATATTTAATGAAAAAATGTGGATTTGTATATTTTCGTGAAAAAAATAGTAAAAAGAACTTTATGTCAGGAAATTAATAGATGCTTTTATTCAAAAACGTTAACTACAAAAACACATTTGTTTGTTTGTATTAAATCACACCATCTACATGGCAAAAATTTTAAAATTGCTAATTTCCTAGACAACAACCATTACTTTTAACGGATTCTAATGATAAATTTCAAGGCCTACTAGATTTTTAAAATACGACTGAATTATGTATTTCCCCAAAAATTGTATAAATTGCATTCAGTCGTCTGAATTACTTGTGTAAAGTGCTTTTGGTTAGAGATTTTTTGTGAATTTTGTAAAAATATATAACAATGCCCTCGTTAAGGGAAGAAATATTTTTAATAGGCTATTCAAAACACCAAATAGTTGGTTCTAAACTTCCCTCGAAGGGGGACTGCCTCAAAGTTTTTTTTCATAATATGAGGACAACGAAATTAACTGCAAAAGATAGTGCTGATCTTGTGGTAAGAGAGTGTATAATTTTTTGGGAAAAAGCCCGTATTCCTGTTCACGATTTGCACTGGTGTACAAAAAAAATGTTGCGTCTGTATGAGGAATGGAAAGATTTAAAAAAAAAATATATCTAGAGTGTCCGACATTCATAAAAACAGCAGAAAACTGTGGAGCGATAATTTAGGCGATCTCTTCGATATTGCTCGTACCGATGCACTGGAACTAATAGATTTAGAAGAAGACAAGCAATTTTTAATTAAACAAAGAATGAAAGGTCGCGAAGGTTGTATGTTGGGAGTCGACTGTAATCTAAAAAAAAAGAGGAAAGAAAAAGAAATCGCAAAAAACAAGAAGAGTTGCGTAAAAAATTAAGTGACGAATTACCATCAACTTCATCAGGTAAAAATTTAATTAAATGTTAAATAACGTTGTTTTAAATTTTTGTTGGAAGTACTGAACTGTGACAAAATTTATTTCAGCCTGAAATATGATTGAATTTTCCGCGTCTGAAGATGCTGCAACATCAGAGGAAGAATATTCTGAATGTTCGATTGAGGCAAAACGTTTTCGCAGTACTTGCACGAAAAAGCAAAGTGTCTTAACGTCAAGACTAGCTGCAGTTTTCGACAAGTTAAAAATAAGTCAGAGAGATGCTGTACACTTATTGGTTGCAGTTATTGACGCCGTCGGACTTAACACATCCGATTATATTTTAAATCGAACCTCCATAAGTCGGGAAAGAGCGCAATTAAGATTAACGCAAAGTGAAAAAATTATAGAAAAGTTTACTGCAAGTGATCAACCTTTGACCATCCATTGGGACACTAAACTGTTATCGACAATAACAGGAAAATCAGAAGACCGTTTGGCTATAATTGCTACGGCTCCAGGCCTAGAGCAAATTATAGATATGCCTGATATTCCCTCTGGGACTGGAGCGGAAATTTCTTCTGCAGTTTATGATGCATTAGAAGACAAACATATTTTGGAACGAACGGAAGCGTTTGTTTTTGATACAACATCATCCAACACTGGTAGATTGAAAGGTGCATGTGTGCTTTTGGAGAGATCAATTGGAAGAGAAATTCTATTTCTAGGCTGCAGACACCATATTTTCGAAATTGTTTTGGCAGCAGTTTTTACGGAGGCCAATGTTGGAGTGTCGTCTGGACCGGACATAACGATTTTTAAAAAATTCAAAAAACATTGGCCAGAAATAAATACAGATAGTTTTGTGCCAGGAATAGCTCATCCACGAATTATGGAAATTATAGGCGATAATGTTGGTGAACTTTTAGATTTTGCTTTAGGAAAAATGAACGATTCATTCCCGAGAAATGATTATAAAGAATTTTTGGAGTTAGTAATTATATTCCTTGGTGGCAATCCTCCTTCAGGAATAAAATTCAGAAAACCCGGTGCACTGCACTACGCAAGATGGATGGCCAAGGCTATATACTCTTTAAAGATAGTGATTTTTCGCAATCAATTTCCTGAAGTGACAGATTTTGAAATCAGTGCTTTGATAGAAGTAACAGGTTTCATTGTAAGTTGTTATTCAAATTTTTGGTTTGATTCAATTAAAGCGGATAAAGCTGCTTTAAATGATATTATGTTTTTGAGAAAATTGGAAAACTACAAAAGAGTCAATCAAAATATTGCGGCCAAAGCCATTTCAAAGGTATTAAATCATCTGTATTACTTAAGCGAAGAATGTGTGGGCTTTTCTTTGTTTGACGAAAGGATAGACAACATAACAAAATGCAAGCTAGTAGCGAAGATGTCTGTAGATATATCTGGAAATGAGGATGAAGAGATAGCAAAGAAGCTAATAATAAAGAAGGAAAACTTAAAAAGTTTTATTTTCAGAGACAACTCTGATATTTTACAAGATTTGTTTTCAAAAAATACCAAAAAAGTTTTCAAGAGATTTGGAATTTCAATAGAGTTTTTCAGCAACGATCCACGTTCTTGGAGTGTTACAGGAGAGTACCTAAGAGCGAAACAAATTATTCAAAACTTGGCTGTTGTTAATGATTGTGCTGAAAGAGGCATTCAGTTAATTCAAGAATACCATGACAAAATAACAAAAGATGAGGGACAGAAACAACATTTAATGAAAGTAACTATCATATATTATAACTTTTTTAATTTTTTTTCTCTTGACATGGTTTAATATTTTACAGGTGGTACAAAAATATAGGCAGCTGTATTCAAAAAATGCTAATCTATATTCTCTGCAAAAAGATTTTGATCTGTAGATTTTAAAAGAAAAAAAACCTACCAAATCACCGATCATAATTTTTGTTTTTAAAATTAGAAAAAGTAGTAGATTGACCATTGAATGCGGTCGACGCTGGTAGCGCAGCAGAAAATATATGCATATTCCATCCTGAAATGTAAAAACTTTATGTTAATTGAAAATTTTTCCTGCAATATTTTTAAGTTATTTTATCAAAAGTACACAGAATTTATATACATTGCCAATAATGGCATACATATATTAAACATTTTTGAAATAAATTAGTTTGTGGATCACTTTGACGCAAGGGAAATTTGAGAGTTAGTTCCCAAAAAAACTATTTGAGTGTCCTCTTTATTAAAAGTCTACAGAATCCAGATGTTTTTGTAAAATAAAGTAGAAAATATATGAGTTTCTCAACTTTATTTCATACTAGCTGTGAAATATGCAAATACCTGACCTTTGACCTGGATGCGCGTCCAGAAAACGTTGTCCGATTTGGCTCAAATTTTCAGCACAAAACTCTTGGACCTATTAGCACAATATTCCGTTGAAAAAACTTTTAAATTCGAACAAAAATTTTTTTACATACAAACCATTGTCACCCTAATATATATATATATATATTTTTTTTTTTTTTTTAGCAAGATTTAAGTAGTATTTTGTTTTAGTTTTCAACATATTTAGTTTATAAATTAATTGAGGATAAAATTTTATGTATGATTCTATTTGAAATAACAATTATGTTTATACAATTATAAATTTCCCTATTGGTGTTTTTTTTTTTCATTTTTAGATAATTTGTAGTTAAAAATTTTGCATTTTTTTTGAAAAATTTTGTTTATGCAAAGGAAAATTTATATTTTTATATATAATTTTTTTTTATTTAATTATTTAATTAAAATAAAGAGGCCAAAATATCTTCATTATTATAGTTGTTGCTAGAACCGGTTGAGGATGGAGTATTTAAATCGGGCTGAGGATTTAAATAAGATAAAATTTCTAAAGGATCAACATCCGAAAGGAGATTCAAATCATTAGCGGCATCTGTGCTATTCATATTAGAAGGATCAAAACTATTTAATTCAGCATTTAAATCATCCTCATTGAGATTCACCAAATGTTTTGGTTTGGCAGGATCGCCATGTAATGTAATGTTACGTGTTAATTTGGCAGGATCGCCATGTAATGTAATGTAACGTGTTTATTATACTGTTGTATGGGTAGCAGGGTTCCCTATAGCCCAATTCTATATTTTAATAGCTGTGTGGGGGTCAGCTTATAAATAGGCGTTCAAAAGAACTGCCAAAATATTTGAGACTTCAAAAAGTAAAAACACAGTGACTTGTGTTGTTTTGGAACTCTAAAATTAAAGTCTGTTTTATTTACAAATTTACATGTTTTATATACAATTCTTACAAATCTAACTTATTGTCTAGTATTGAGTGATTTTAGGAATCACTCAATTTATTTTTATTCTTAATTACTTTTATGCATTGTTCCCTTATCGTCAACATACGGTCACCAGATATCTGAGTGTAAGTGAAAGAATGCGGTCACAGTGTCGCTAGACTGTTACTTGATGCCACTTGTATGTTATTTTCACTCTACAGTATTTGAAACGGTATGTTGGGAAATCAATATTAGTGGTTGGTATGCAGTATACGCTTAAGGAGTACACTATATAATATTCGAGTTAGTACGTTTACCTTATTTGTTACATACGGTATGTGGTCTTTAAATTTCGTTTTAGGGTCAAGCATAACACCTAGATATTTAACTTTTTGTTCCCATTGGATGGAATTGTTGTCCAAAATAACACAATTTTGTGGTAGAAAACAATCTTTGCGTTTTCTAGTGAAATATATTGCCTGAGATTTGTCAGAGTTTAACATAATCTTCCATTTGTTAAAATACGAATGCAATTCAATTAAGGCTCTTTGAAGATTAGTAATTACATCTGTAGCCAATATTTCAGAGCTGAGAACAGCTGTGTCATCAGCAAAAATTGACATAGTGCAGTAGTCTAATTGGGGAAAATCGGCTGTATATAAGTTGTAAAGAATAGGAGACAGACAAGAGCCTTGCGGACAACCTGCTGTAAGAGAAACACATTCAGAAGAGTATGAACCGATATGAACTTTAAAAGTTCGAAGATGGAGAAAACTATGAATGATCTTTGTAAGCTGTATGGGAAAGCTAAAATTTATCATTTTAAAAACAAGACCGTCATGCCATACTGAGTCAAAGGCAGCTTTAACATCGAGTAAGACCATGCCTGTTGATTTTTGGAGATTGAAGTTTTCGTTGACTAAGTTTCTTATTCTTATTAGTGGATGTGCAGTATTGTGTTCTCTGCGAAAACCAAACTGCTGAGGCGGAATAATGTTATTGGTTTCCATAAAATCTACTAATTTAATTTTAATAATTTTTTCCAGAATTTTACTTATTGAGGACAATAAGCTTATATATATACGAAGAAGGGCAATCTGGAGGTTTTTTGGCTTTTTAATTGGAATGACTTTGGATTCTTTAAATTCTTGTGGAAAATAACAAAATTTTAGGCAAGAGTTCATAATGATTGTTAAGAATTTAATTCCCTTTTGGGGAAGTGCTTTTAAACACATATTGTTGACATCATCAACTCCTGGTGATTTTTTATTCTTAAATGACTTGATTATGCCAGCGATTTCTGAAGTAGTTGTTGAAAAATCATCCGAATGATTAACATTCACCGATCGAAATGATTCAAGAGTATTATAAACTAATGAATTTGTAAGAGGGTTTCCAAGATTTGCTGAAATGGAATGGTTCAAAGCAAATGTTTGAGCCAAAATTTCACCTTTTTCTTGGTTGGTAGTATAACGGTAACCGTTTTGTTTCAGAATGGGAATACTTCTGGACTTCTTCCTTAGTATTTTGGTTAAATTCCAAAATGGTGGAGAGCCTTTATCAAGAGTGGATAGCAAGTGATCCCATGATTTATTTCTGAATTTTTCAATCTCTTCACGAATTCTTTGATTTAATATTTTCATTTGATACTGGTCATTTATATTCCTATATCGTTGCCAATCTCGCCTAAAGTTATTTCTTTGTCGAATCATATTTCTCACGAAAAACGGTAGGGATTTACTTACATGTGAGGTATATCTCTTAGGAACACTACACTCAATTGCATCGTTTAAAACATGTTTGAAGTTTAAAAGAAGACTATCAATATGTTCACAGTTTGTAATACTGTTAATATTTGGTAAATTTAGGTGACGATTTAAGAATCTAGCGAAGCTATTCCAGTTAGCATTCACAAAGTCGTATTTGAGAGTTGTATTATTATACGAACTATTTAAAACGATCTTCACTGGCAAATGGTCAGAGCTTAAGTCATTTAAAACTTCAGCAGGAGACATTATACCAGGTAAATTTGTTAAAAATATGTCAAGAGTAGAGGCTTGCCTATTAGCACTTGCAGGCACGTGAGTATGATCACTTGGATATATAATTTCAATGTTGTAAGAGTCTAACTTTTCATGCAAGATATTTCCCCAACCGTTTGCCCTTAAACAACCCCATGACTGGTGTCTACAGTTAAAGTCGCCACCCAGTAAATATTTATTATCACGACTAAGTTTGTGAATATCCGAAGCAAATTGTCTTTTCCTTATTCCGTCACTGCCGACTAAACCACCCGGAAAGTAGCACGAGTAAATATTTATACAATCGGTGTTAGTAAAGATTTTGACTCCAATATTTTCAATTAGGTGAGTATTAACTATTGGAATTAATTTGTGAGGTATATTCTTTTTTATAATTACTGCTACCCCACCCCCTCTTGAATTATTTCTATCATTTCTGTAAACATAAAATTCATTGTGTTATAGATATATCCGATTTTAACCCTGTTTCAGTAACTAAACAAACGTGTATATTATTAGAAATTAAAAATTGAAATAACTCTAAGCTTTTGTTGCGAATGCCTCTTGCATTCCAAGTTATCACATTGATGTCATTGTGAGCCATTATGATAAAAATTTAACAGCGAGGTTTGTGATAACCTCGAATTGTTCTGCTTTGGACTTACAGTTTTTCAGATTAGTTATTAACTCTAGAGTTAAGTTTTTGATTTCTTCTATAGAAAATAAATCGTTAGGACCGCCGCAGTTATTGGTGTTATTTCCACTGCTGTTGTTTATGGTGTCTCTTTGAGATATCCAGTTACAGGATGGGGCTGGTACACTTTGGCGTAACGTGTTGGGATAATTGTTATTATAGTTGCCATTTGGCTGACGTAAAGAATTATTACGAACAATTCGTCGTTGTACTGGCTGCGAATGTTGTCGAATATTCAAATAGTTGATCTTGCTAGGGCATTGATCGAAAGTAGACTTGTGCGAGTCATTGCAATTAG
The DNA here is from genome assembly GCA_021234595.1 of Delia radicum. Taxonomy (NCBI): domain Eukaryota; kingdom Metazoa; phylum Arthropoda; class Insecta; order Diptera; family Anthomyiidae; genus Delia; species Delia radicum. The sequence goes on from CM037854.1 coordinate 177,937,655, forward strand.
CACATTTAGCTGCAGTTTCTTTGCATTCCGAAGTCTTATGTTGACCAGCGCAATTTGCACAAAAAGTTTTGACCTGGCAGCGATTTGAGCCATGGCCAAACATTTGGCAGTTGTGGCATTGGGTAATCTGCTTTTTATGGGCTTGCTGGTATTCCCATCTCACTTTCAGGTAATTTATTACCGAATAATTTTGAAGTAGTTCTTTAACAGTAATAGTTTGTCGCTCAAAATAAACGACATATATTATGTATTCCTCATTATAAGTGGTTTTTTTTGTAACAATTTTTACGTCTTTACATTGTAGGCCCAAATCAGACAAATTTTTTTTAACGATTTTTTGATCTTTTTTATCCATACCAAATAGAAGGACTTTATATGGATTTTCGCTTTTTGTAGCATAAGTGAATTACTCATATTTGTCTTTGAGTGTATTACTTATGGTTTCAAAATCTGTTTTAGATTTCAGGAACAATTTAAGGCCAATTGAAATTTTTCTTATGGCATAATCTGAGATTTTTTTCAATTTACAGAGCTCATGAACTTCTTCGATTTTAACTTTCAGAATTGTAATTGGAGGCACGTGAATTTTAACAGTTTTTTCCAAGATCATTTCATCATCATTAGTTTTATCTTCTTCAATTGTTTGAAGGGGAGAAAAATAGTTGTTGTAGTTGGATGTACTTGGTACATTATCATTTGCTTTTGGGTTTTTATTATTGTTTTTAACGCTCATTGCGTTTACATTGTCACTGGTATGTGACCGTTTAATTTTGTTTGATTTTATTGTTTTTGTTTTTAATAGTTATTTTTTTTTTTAATAAATGTTTTTTGGGTTTTTCCATAAATTGTATTATTGTAACACAACACTGCGAATGTAGAAAAGTTATCAACGAGAGTATTTAAAACACGTCTCTTGACAACAAGAGTTCAAAAATTACTGAAACTAAACTAATAAAGGGTGCTTTTAAAGGTATAGAACTTTGAATTAGAATACAACAAAGATGAATTTTTTAAATTTACTTTAAATTTACTTTATTCGAAAGATAATCTTCTGGCATTATAATTTAAATGTGACTTGACCGCCACGGCTGGATCGGACGTAATCTAATCTGGAGGTCCAATTTTCGATGACTTTCCAATATTTATTTTTTGTTTAAAATTTTCTGTTTTATTGAATCTCTCCCTTAAGGAATTTACAATAAGTGAACAAATCTTAAATCTATTTTCTTAATGGTTAACTGCCAGAGCAGTCAAGCCAATTTTTTTGAGCAGGAGTGTATGATTATATTTAGCTTCGAGCAATGACCAGGGTGTCTAATCTCCTTAGACGGTGATGCCCCGAATATGTAAGTAAATTTTGAGCTAAGCGGTTAGAATGAACGGTTAGTTTAGACACGTATTTGATACTCTGCTTTTTAATTTCGTCACGGACTACAGGGATGTTGAGATCTTTGTGGATATTGGAATTACGTATGAACCATGGAGCACCAGTGATGAATCTTAATAATTTCGATTGTCTTCTTTGTAGTTTGTCTATGTTCGAGGCCGTATGTCCAAATGGGTTTTATTATGACTTTGTATATAAGCACTTTATAGTACAAACGAAGAGTCGAATATTTATTGAGAAGCCAGTTTAAGTGAGCAGTTTTTAGATTAATTTGAGTTAATTTAGAATCTATGTGATGTGCCCAAGTATGACGTCGATCTAGGTGTAATCCGAGATACTTAAGATGATTTTGATGTGGTACTACAGTGTTATTAATGGTTACATTTGGGCAATTTTCCCTTTTAAGAGTAAAGGTTACGTGAACACATTTTGAAGCATTCACTTTTATTTTCCATTCATCGAACCATTTTTCTACATTATGAATGTGAGACTGCAATTGGAAATTTGCGATTTGAGATTTTGATGGACGCTCATAAACGTCGTGTCATCAGCAAATGTAAAAGTGTGAGTAAGTGGATGAGTTGACATATCTGCGGTGTAGAGAATATGAAGCAATGGGCCCAGTATACTACCTTGGGGGACTCCAGCACAAATTGTCCTACTTGATGATTGACAATTTTTAGATTTCACTTTGAACGATCTTTGTAAAAGATAACTTTTTAGTAGTTTGTGGGTATTGGATGGCAACAGAGCTATTCTTTTATATAGAAGACCTTTATGCCATACTCTGTCGAATGCTTGAGAAATGTCTATAAATAGAGCGGAGCAGTATTGTTTGGCTTCAAATGTCATCCTAATGAGAGTAACAATGCGGTGGACTTGTTCTATCGTGCTATGTTTTTTTCTAAAACCAAATTGATGCATGGGAACTAATTCATTTACCTCCATGTGGGATGATAACACGTTGTAAAGGATTTTTTCAAAGAGTTTTGATAGCACTGATAATAAACTAATTGGCCTATAAGATGAAGTAATTGTATAAGATGAAGTAATTGTATCTGGTTCGTCTCATAAAATTGAATTTATTGGAGTTCAGATAAAACTGATAAGTAAACGTGTTTTTATAACCTGTTCATATATTCCCCCAAAATCTGATAGTTCACTATATTTTGAGCATTTGAAGTGTATTAAGTCAGTCGTGTTAAGAGCAAATCCTGAAGATTCAATTTTTGTTTTTGGCGATTTTAATCTACCTTTGTTCTCTTGGACTTTTTTATCTGATTCCTTCTATTATTCACCATTAAAGTCAAATGAATGGATTGATGAATTTCTGGAAAATTTATCTGAGCTTTGCCTTTTTCAAATTAACGGTATTTATAACAATATTGGAAGATTGCTGGATTTAGTGTTTGTTAATGAACCTGCAGACTGCTCTCTAAAACGAACTGATCCAATTACAAAACCTGAGGACTGTTACCATCCTACTATTGAAATCAGCTGTAATTTACCACTGGTACTTAATCGTAAAAAACTGGACAAACCCGTAAAAACTTTCTGTTTTAAACGTGCTAATTACAACGATTTAAATTTTCTTCTATGTAATACAAACTGGCTACAACTGTTATCAATTTCCAACAATTCTTTAACTGCTATTGATGACATGATTAATATTTTTTATGAAACAATTTTTACGTATATGGAAGATTGCATCCCAAAACAATACGTTCGTAAACTTTCTGGCCCGCCGTGGAGCTCTAAACAATTATCGAGAATCAAAAATTTAAAAAATAAACGTTATAAAAACTACAAGAAATCTGGTTCGCTTACAGATTATGGTAAATATTCAGTTACACGAGCTGAATATCACTTACTTAATACGAAATTATATAATGAATATTTAAACAATATGAAACTAAATTTTAAACGAGATCCGAAGGCGTTCTATAAATTTGTTAATTCAAAGCGGAAGTCTTGTGGATATCCACCTGTCATGAAATATTTATCTAATGAGTCTAGTGACGATTTACTGATAAGTGACATGTTTGCCGATTTTTTTGCAACTACGTATTCTGATGCTCGCTATGATGATTCTGTCAATTATCCAATCCCTTTAACTGAACAACAGTCGTTATCGTTTTCACTTCTTACCACTTCAGATATAAAAAAATGTATTAAAAGCTTAAAATCTTCATTTTATCATGGACCTGATGGCATACCCAGTTGCTTGCTAATTAATTGTGCTCATGCTTTAGCTACTCCTCTATCGATTATGTTTAATGTATCCATCCTAAACAGTGGAAGGAGTCCTACATTATACCTTTATTTAAATCTGGTAATAAATCGGCGGTAACAAATTATAGAGGTATTGCTAAATTGAGTAATATCCCAAAACTATTCGAGAAATGTTTAACAGAACAACTATGTCATAATATCTCCTCCGTATTGTCACCATTTCAACACGGTTTCCGAAAAGGTTGCTCTACAACTACAAACCTGTTACACCTTACAACTTTAGTTAACCGGGGATTTACCAAAAGCCAACATACTGATGCTATTTATACAGATTTCAGCAAAGCCTTTGACAAAGTAAATCACAATCTTCTTGTAAAAAAGTTATCTTTAATGGGTTTCACAAACAACGGTTTGGATTGGATTAAATCTTATCTAAGTAACAGAAAACAACGCGTTCTATTTAACAATTCTTTATCTAAGAATATTGATGTTAAATCAGGAGTACCTCAGGGTAGCCATCTTGGACCTATTTTGTTTTCGTTATTCATTAATGATCTACCGTTAGTGATTAAATTTTCAAATGTTTTAATGTACGCTGATGATGTGAAAATCTTCCATAGCTTCGATAATTTTTCTGATCACATATACCTTCAGGAAGATTTGGACAGTCTTAACGAATGGTGCAGTTTAAATTTAATGGAGTTAAACCTGAAAAAATGCAAACATATGAGATTTTTCAGAAAATTCTGTGTTCCCGATTTCTATTCTTTAGGGGGCTATCAGTTGGAGTTAGTTGATACCTTTAATGACCTTGGTGTTCTTTTGGATCCTAAATTAACTTTTATACAACATATTACTTTGACTGCAAATAAAGCACGCGGTGTGCTTTCATTTATCAAACGATGGGCAAAAGAATTCATTGAACCGAATATCACAAGGCAACTTTATGCTTCCCTTGTAAGACCAATTTTGGAATATGGTTCCATAATCTGGGATCCTCAGGAAAATGTTCGTATCCAACTAATTGAGTCCGTCCAAAAACAATTTTTGCTATTCTGTTTACGGAGTTTTTATTTGGGGGCTGCAGCTGATCTTCCATCCTACACTACTAGACTGGCTCGCATCAAGTTGCCAACCTTGGAAAGCCGAAGAAAAATGATGAATGTTACGTTTTTATTCAAGCTGATTAATGGTGAAATTTGCTCGGAATTCCTCGTCAATAACCTGTTATTCAATGTTCCTCAACGCCCTACGAGGTACTATATTCCTCTATTTATTCCATTTCACCGTCAAAATTATGCTGATGCTGATCCTCTTTTACGAATGAGCAATGATTTTAATAATTTTTATAATTGTATCGATTTTTCAAAAAATGTTAACTTTGTTAAACGTAGTATAATTTTAACTTTGAATGTCTGATTTCTGTTATATTATGTTAGGTATCTACTTATGTAATTTTTATGATATTGTCTGTAAGGATTTTTTCCATAGACTAAATAAATAAATAAATAAATAAAAAGATGTTAAAAGACTTGCATTTTTTCCAGGCTTGGGAACCATTATTATTTCCGAAATTTTCAAAGAAGCAGGGAATACTCCAGTACGTAATATAGCGTTGAAGATAAACAAACCAATTTTAAGCGCACCATCTGGTAACTCACAAACCATTTTTGGAGTAATCCTGTCTAGGCCAGGAGACTTTTTCACATTGAGGCTCTTTACGTGTTCTTTTAGAGTAGAGAATCGGATTTTTATAGGAGAGGAAATTATGTCGTTTATATGTGGGAGATTTATTGATAAGGTTGTATCATTGGGAGTAAACACTTTTTCTAAATGATCAGCAAAAGTTTCAACCTTCTCAATGCTGCTTTTACATTGAAATCACCGGCTGCAATGAATTTATGACCAAGTGTAGAGAAAAAACTTGTGTATTGTTGTTGAGTTATTTTGTGTCTAGGAGGACTGTAAATCGACGAAATTGTTATGTTGACATCTGTTAGAGTTAGGGATGTAGCTTGTATGTATTCAGTTTTGTGCTCTTGCAATGGGAAGTGTCTTACTCTGTTACTAATTATAATATTTATGGCCATATATTCCAATATTTATGGCCATATATTGGCAATAACGCGACGAATGTTGTCCTCCAAGTGGTCAATCGTATCGGGCTTATCGGCGTAGACTAGCAACTTCACATATCCCCACAGAAAATAGAACAGCGGAGTTAAATCGCACGATCCTGGAGGCCAATTCACGGGTCCGAAACGTGACACAGCATTTACCAAACGTTTCCTTCAATAATTCAATTGTGGCACGAGCTGTTTGACATGTTGCGCCGTCTTGTTTTAACCACAGTTCCGCACATAATGATTGTTCAATTGATGAACGAAAAAGTCAGTAATCATGGCTCTATAGCTGTCACCCTTGACTGTAACTTTCTGACCAGCATCGTTTTTAAAGAAGTACGGACCAATGATTCCACCAGCCCATAAAGCACACCAAACAGTCAGTTTTTCTGGATGTAACTGTGTCTCAACGTACACTTGAGGATTATCATCACTCCAAATGGTCTTCCTCTGCGCTACGCTCTACAGCAGCAATGACTAATTCTGTACGCACTATACGACGTCTCTGTGGATGCATATTATCATTTAGAGTAACCGTGGTGCGAAAACGTTCCATAGTTAATCGAATTAATTGTTCTGATGAACGATTATGTTGGCCGTAAAATGGACGTAGTGCGCGATACGTATTTCGAACAGAACCATGATTTTCAAAATAAATTTGCACAATTTGGAAGCGTTGTCTATTCATGTTGAAATGCCAAACCAAACTAAACATAAATCACTTGACAGCTGACAAAAGGGCCACCAGTTAGAAAAGTGTTGCCAACTTAAAGTTCTATACCTGTATACAGAACATCCTTTACAAACTAATATTATTATATGAGCCCATTTCTCGGATACGACTACATTAAGACCCATATTTAAATTCGTATGATTATGTAAAGCATTATATTCATTTTTTTTAATCGGGATATTAGAAGTCAAAAGTTTCTGTATGCACTAGGGTTACAACTTTTGACTTTTTTGCAATAATCAAATTAAAAATAAAATATAAAAATATAAGGTAACGCAATTTAATTTTTTTGCGGGTTTCAGAAAGGTTTCCTCATAATCCTCTTTTGGTTTAATTAAACTAAAACTTAATATTTAGCAAAAATTTCAACGTAATTAGAAAAAAACGATGCATATCCAACTTAAAGGACGCAAACGTTTTCAAATTTGATCTGTTTCGCGGATTTTGATAAAACAGATTAAAGCGTTGTTTCGCGATATATACATCAAAATTCGAAATATAACGAACAGAATAAGTAAAAGGTTATTTAAAATATGTTGTGCAGTATTATTGGTCAAGTAGTACAACTTTAATGTTAAAATCACCTGAAAAGCGGATTATATTATTAATACATTATTGCCCACTACGTGCTGGGTAACATTTTAACAAAAAAAATTGTAACGCTAGTGTGCACATGTTTTTATAAGTTATTCCGGGTTACAAAAAAAAATATGTAATCAAAATAAAAATCGAAAAAGCACCCCTGAAACAAATTCCTAGCTACGTGCCTGTCCAGACATACCCTTTTTACAGGAATATTCTGTAAAAATATTATATTTTTAGGGTTTTACGGAGATTTTTGTTATTTAAATGTCAAACTGACTTATTTTATTCCTTAATCGATACAGGTAAATACGTGATTCAGCTTTTTTTGAAATTCGCACTAGTTTGGGCAAGTACATCATCTATGTATGGAAATATTTTGGAATTTTACAAATTTATTGCATTTCTCAGTGCTCTGGACCAACTTTTCTGCAAATTTTTTAACTAATACAACCTGCAAATGTATTCGGTTTCTAGTTGATGTACGGATTTAAATGTATTGTATCTTAGGAGAAAAAAGCCAATACGCTTTTTCTTCGATGCAGAACTTTTTTCGTGTACTAAAAAAAATCCACACTAGATTAATTAATGATAAATTACATCCATATATAAAATAACTGACCATAAATAGCCGGTTAAAAGAAAATTCTAAGTAATTATTTAATAACACAAAAACTTAACAATCAATCGGAGGTCCTGCCGAAAAATAAGAAGAAAAGGGAATATTATTTAAAATTCACAGAAAATAAAAACAACAACATGGTGAATGTTTTTTAACTTATAAAACAAAAATACAATGTACAGGCAAGCAATTTAGTAAAGGGGTATAGCAGGGAAATTGAATTGAGTTAGAAAAATGAGCAATATTTTAACAAGAATGCAGAAAGTTTGGTATTACCCAGACATGTAAGAAATAGTACAAACAAATTAGAACAATTATTTAAAACAACAATTGCTAAAAATTTAATAAAAAAAAAATAGAAACAAACTTAGACGCAATTCACACGATGCAATTCACACGACGCAATTGATTGCAGGCTTTTTTCCCAATTCCCCTTCAAAGTTGTTTCCTAATGTTATGTCTATTTACATGGTGATTTTTTGCTTGCAAAAACTTTTGAATATGTAACGTTTAATCGGAAAATCTTCTCTAGTTGTTCATTCGTAATTATAAAAATAAATAAATAATTATAAATAATTAAAAATACATGTTTAAACCATGGAGGATTATAATAAAGAAAAAACATTGGAATATATTGTTGATTGCGGGACAAAATTTTTACCTATCAGCACGTAATGTGAAATTATGTCATTTTGAAACAAAAACCTCCAGCTTAAAGTACATTTCCTTAAAATGAAGTTTTTCAAGTTTTTAACATTTTTTAAGTTGTACTAGTTGACCAATAATACCGCACAACATTTTTTAAATAACTGTTTACTTATTGTGTTCATTATTTTGTGAATTTTGATGTCTTTATCGCGAAACAACGCTTTAATCTGTTTTATCAAAATCTGAGAAACACGTCAAATTTGAAAACGTTTGTGTTCTTTCAGTTGGGTACGCATCGTTATTGTCTAATTACGTTAAAATTTTAGCTAAATATTAATTTCTAGTTTAATTAAACAAAAAGAGGATTATGCGAAAACTTTTTTGAAAACCGCGAAAAAATAAAATTGCGTCACTTTATATTTTTATGTGAAGGTGCTTTAGGACTTCCAATTTTAGTATCAATAATTCGTACACATGGAAATGATTATTTTCAAAGATTTAATATTTTACAATGTTAAAAACTATTATTATAATTTTGTTTTTATTTCCATTATGTTTAAGGCCAGGGTAGCTAAAATTTGATAATTGCAAAAAAAAGGTAAAAGTTATATCCCTAGTACACACAGAAACTTTCAACTTCTAACAACCCGATTAAAAAAAATTAATATGATGCTTTATATAATTATACGAAATTTAATATAAGTATTAATATAGTTTTATCCTAGAAATGGGCCCATATAATTTTATAAGTTTGCATTAGTTTAGTTTTAATTTGATAATATCAGTTTAAATTATTTTAACTGAATCAACTCTCACCGACGATATGTTATCGCTTGGACTCACTTCGGTTAATATTCTAAAGCCAACACATTTCACAAATACTAATTCTACATTACTAGATATTTTCTTTGTGGCAAATAAATTAAACGTGGTGTTTTATGATCAGGTTTCGGCATCGTGTTTTTCGAAACATGATTTAATTTTTCTTACATATAATTTCCGAATTCAACAAGAAGATTATATCCATTGCTATCGCGATTTCAAAAATTTAAATTTAACTATGTTACGTACGAACTTTCTCGAAATTGAATGGAGTAATATGTATTGTATGACTTCTGTTGATGAACAACTTTTGTTTCTCGAAAATAATGTGCAGCGCCTGTATGATAATTATGTTCCTTTGAAATCTAAAAATGTATCAGGAAGATCAAAACATTGGTTTTCAAGAGCTATTAAACAATTAATCGAGAAGAGGGATGTTGAATATTCAAGGTGGAAACGATTTAGGACAACAGACTTGAAAATCGAATACAGTATTGCTAGAAAAAATGTTAACAATAAAATAAGAATTTCGAAAACGGAATATTACTCGAACCGCTTTAGTACTGCTATTGATTCGAAACGAACCTGGAAAACCATCCGCGAAATCGGAATTGGCAAAGTTAATGAGTCAAATAAATGTCAGGCTGATGCCAATGAACTTAATATTTCCTTTACGAACATACCGTTAGTTCAGATCGACAACAATTTTTACAATTTTGCAGCTACGGACAGTTCAAATCACTCACTTCTCGAAAACGAAAATAGTTTTGAATTTTCCGGTGTAAGCCAATGTGATGTTTTTTCAACGTTTTCTTCAATTAAGTCTAACGCAGTGGGCTATGATAATATGCACCCAAAATTTATAAATATACTTTTGCCTTTGCTTCTTCCCATGTAACACATTTGTTTAACACTATTATCATGTCAAGCTCGTTTCCGGTGAAGTGGAAGCATACTAAAGTAATACCACTTCCTAAATCAGCTTCGGAGTTTCGGCCAGTTGCCATTTTATGCTTCCTTTCAAAGGTACTAGAAAAGCTTTTACACTCGCAAATAAGTAAATATATAAAGGACAAATGTTTGTTGTCTGATAAGCAATCAGGGTTTAGATCTAATCACAGCTGTATTACAGCTTTGATTGATGTTTCGGAAAATATACGACGCAAGCTAGATGACAGTATGATTAATTTCTTGGTTCTTCTTGACCATTCTAAGGCATTTGACACGGTAGATCACTTAACTTTATGCATGAAACTTAAACATTTTTTTAAGTTTTCTGAAACGTCAACTCAGTCGTTGTTTTCCTACTAAACAGAACGTACACAATCTGTTTTTGTTAACAATGCTTGGTCTAACCCGTTACCCCTTACTAGAGGAGTACCACAAGGGTCGATTCTAGGACCACTTCTTTTTTCAATATATGCGAATGATTTGCCGAATCAACTTTCTCATTGTCAAATACATATGTATGCAGATGACGTGCAATTTTTTTTGAGTAGTCCAGTTAGATCGATTAGAGAAAATGTTGATAAAATGAATGATGATCTCAATAGAATATATGTATGGGCAACAGCAAATGGGCTTTGTTTAAATCCAAAAAAGTCAAAGTATTTGGTGATTCATAAAAAAACTGTTAATCCAGTTATTGAAGATGAATTTTTAATAAATGGTGAAAAAATAGTACCGGTTCAGACAGCAAAAAATCTGGGAATAACGTTCAACAAATATTTAACTTGGACAAACCACGTGAACACACTAGTTGGTCAAACTTACGTTAAGTTAAGATCACTATGGTCAACTCCCCTAAGAATAAGAATACTTCTCGTTAAATCCTATCTGATTCCTGGATTGATTTATGGGTGTGAGCTTTTTGCAAAAATTTTTTTTTACTTCCTATATTTAGTGTGTTGCTTTCTTTGGAAAGGGATAGTATAGAGATGAAAGGTGGGGAAAGATGAAGGGCTTCAGACATGGCAACACTGTAATTGCGCGAGATGATAAGTCTTAGAACAGTTGTTGCTCGCCACCTGATGGAGAGTTGGCGAACTTGTTGAAGCTTTTTGGTTCATAGCCCTGATTCATTATTTTACTTCGGTGGGGTTAATTGCTATGGGAACACCGAAGGTGGACATTGCGATACGTATGAGGGATAGAAAAAACTCATACATATTATTTTGATGTTGCCGGCACCGGGGATCGAACCCGGGACCTTCTGTGTAAAAGTCCAACGCGCTTACCATTACACCACACCTGCAAGCAAACTCAAGTTAAATGTCTTGTATAATAATATAGTAAGATATGTTTACGATTTAAAAAGGTTTGACCATATTTCATTATTTACAAAAAACCTCTATGGAGTATCTTTTGATGATCTTTTAAAAATTCGGGTGCTTATATTCTTACATAAAATTATTTGTACTAAAAATCCTCAATATCTATATGCCAACTTACGCTTTGCCAGATCACCCAGGGGTAGAAACTTATACTCCCAAGCCATCAAAATCTTGTGTCTGAATGCTAGTTCTATCTAAATGCTACGCTTCTTTGGAATACTCTCCCACAAAACCAACAACTAAACAGCAATGCAAAAAACTTTAAACAATTTTTATTTGATTTTTTTTCCTAATTTTAATATTTTTGTGAACGCTATTATAACATTGATCCGTGCAATTGATTGTAATTTTTATAATTTTTATAATTTGTATATTTTATAATTATATTTAAAGTTAATGTTTGATTTAATAATTTAATATCCGACTGACGACGTTAAGTCATAGTCGTATGTTCTGTTTTATTAAACTTATAAAACATTGTACTACAGAAAATTGAATTTGAAATAAAGAACAATTAACTAACTAACTAACTTACTAATAATTTAATATTTTGTTTTGCCAAACTTTAATATTTACCATTTTGCATTCCTATACTATAAATATAAGATTAAATCTTGTTGTATAGGAAATAAACAAGTAAATAAATAAATTACATCCGAATAATGGCGCTATACAATTCAATCCGATTTTATATAGCGGTATAAATTCATATCTGAACTGATACTAATATATACAAAATAAGCTATAGTTGTATCCGGTTTTTGATTTTAAAACTTTATTAAAATTCGAAATTTTTGAAGAAATAAATACCGTCAAATGCGGGTTTTGCTTCAACGTAAATAATCCCTAATTCCACTTTCAAAAAGTTTACGACTTTATAATTTGTAGCAAATTCCTTTGCATTTGAACATTTTATTTAATTAAAAAAATTCTCTTGAAATTGCCAAAAAAAGTAAGTTGTTTCCGAAAAAACTTTGAAAATGAAGATATAATGAAGATGAAGATTTTATGGAATTTAGTAACTTACACCATTGAATGAATAACAAAGACTGAAAAAACGTTGAAACGTAATTTAGCTTTTTACATTGAAAAAAATGTAAAAGTTAATTAAAAACTCCTAATGTTACAAATGAAACAAGTTCTTTAGAGTTCTTGTAGAAATTTAAGAACCAGAAAGAAATCAGTTCTAGAGACAAAAATTGGGGTAAATTTTGTGTATAAAATTATACACAAAATGATATAGGCAATTAATTGTACGATTTTATTGATGTAATACATATATCCAAAATATGATTGACAAATTTTCTAGTGTGACTCTGATGGGGTAATATACAATTTTATCCAAAATTAAATTATGTTTTTTTTTTAAATATGATGTAATATTTAAATACATATTATTTTGTATTTTGCAATGTCGAGGTATATATAACGTGATTATTAATTGGATTAGTTTCTGCGTATTCTAAATGCAATATACAATTATATATTGAGCGAGATGCGATAAGACGTAACTATATTTGACATCATATTAAAATTTTTCGACGAAATGAATATTATATAATTATGTCCGGTTAAATATACTGGCAGACAAAAACTTAAAAGTGTATATAAAATAATGTATTATTTTATGCAAACGTTTTAACTCGGTAAATTAAAGATTTATAACCGTCCAAAAAACTACGTATTTTTATTCGTGAACTCAAAAGTTTCAGAATTTGCAGACAAATTAAAAGGCAAATATCCGATGGGTTCCCTTTGAACTAAATAAAATTCGAATAGGTGATAAATTTGCACAAAAATATGACAAACGTATTTTTCAGTGGCCCAATACCTTATTTTGGTTTTTAAAAATGGCAGTGAAATTTAACACATCTTTGTATGAAAATATGTTTAAAGTTTAAGAAATGTAGACTTATTTAAAAACAGCGTTAAAATACTCGAGGATGCACACATTTTGAAAGCCATTTTCACACTATGTCGTGGACCCAGACTGCCACTCTTTATCGTTAAATAACGATAAAGAAAAAATATACCTGAATCCCATCTCTTAGTTACACTAAATTATGTATTTCCAATTCACTTTAATTTATATTTTGGACGATTTCAGATGCTTTTCAAGCGTTCTTGTGGGTTTACCCTCCATTTTAAACTTTTTAGTTAATAATTAAAATTTTTTAAATAAAAACCATTTAACATTTCTAAGAAAAACAACATCGTTATAACAAATAGACTAGTTTAGCTACTTAATTTTAAAATGTCGCATTTATTTATTTATTCATTCAACAATAATACAAAAGCCATTAAGGCCAAAAACTGCATTATAAAGAAAAAAAGAAATCCTGAGCAAGAATACTTAAAAATAAAGAATATATATAAACAAAATCTTAAATACAATAAAAATATAAATATAAAATAAGTAAACATGCAAAATAAGATAATATCACCAGTAGAAATATAACAAGTAAGAAGTAAAAATAAGCCCAAAATAGTGACAAACGGGTAATAAGTATCTATCAAATCTAGTAATCCAACTTGATAAATATGCATAGACAAATAATCAATAGTCAAAGATAAAAGAAAATAAAATGCTAAGAGAAGCCACTAGCTACACAAATGTTGAAGAATTTTCAAACGAAAGACATTATTAGAATGCGAAAAGACACGCAAACTATAAGGCAATCTATTCCAGCACCTTGCAACTCTAATCACAAAGGATCTCTCATACATTGAATTTCTAATTCTGGGAATAAATATCTGAGGCTTTCTTGTAGACCGCGTAAAAAAAAATCCCAACATAAGGGAGAAGGTCTACCACTCTTAACAACTCTATAAAACAGAAGTAACGAACATAACTTAAAAAATCTTCAAACATGCAACCAATAAAACGCCGTACGTGTTCAGAAATATGGTTAAAACGACGTACATTGTAAACGAATCGTACAATAGCATTCACAGCACGTTTGAGCCTAGTAAAATTTACACCAGTAGTACCCGAGATTACCTCAATGAGGGGGCATTTGCTTCTGGTCGCGGTTTATGTTGATGATCTCATAATTGGTTGCGAAGATGAATCACAAGTGGAGGTAAAAAGATTATTGCCAAAAGAATTTCCGATAACTGACGAGGGTCAGTTACATCACTATCTTGGCATCGAGATTGAACGTGAGGGAAAAACTGGTACAATCACAATATGCCAGTCTCAATACATCAGAGATTTACTTAAAGAGTATGGTATGCAAGACTCCAAGCCCATAGGAACTCCACTTGATGTGAATCATCAGGTAATTTGTAATGACGATAACTGTGAGATGATTAATCAACAGGACTACCAGTCCATAATTGGAGCGCTAATGTGCTTGGCTATTTCAACAAGACCTGACATCCTCCACTCGGTTTCAAAATTAGCACAAAGAAATTCAAATCCACATGTAGAACATATGCAGGCTGTAAAGCGAATTTTACGTTTTCTTCGTGGAACTACTGATATGAAAATTGTGTACGAAGCTGGCAAAAACTTAATGGAGGGTTTTGTGGATGCAGACTGGGGTGCTGATGCTCTTGACCGGAAGTCGTATACCGGTTTTATGTTTTTCGTTGGAGAATCCCCCGTATCTTGGGAGTCCAAGAAACAGTCATGTGTGGCCCTTAGCAGCACAGAGGCTGAATATATGGCCATGTGAGATGCGGAAAAAGAGGCGATATTTTTAAGGCGATTGCTAGAACAAATAGGATACTCATCAGACGAAGCAGTTGTTTTAAATATTGATAACCAGGGTGCAGAAAAATTGGCTACCAATCCAGTATACCATAAGAGGACAAAGCACATAGATATACGGTTCCACCATGTGCGAGAAGTCGTCAGGAATAAGGAAGTGTTGCTGAAATATTTTCCATCACACAATATGGTGGCTGATATTCTCACCAAGAACTTAGTTAAGACTAGACATTGTTCGAATTGTAAAACGACATTCACATTGAGAAGGAGTGTTGGAAATATATTGCTAGTTGGCAACACTGTTTGCAATGTGAACATCATTGTAGAAAATAAGTTTCTCATTCTGTTTTTATATTCCGTCGTGTATAGATCTTTTTTAAATTAATAAAATATTAAAAACATGCTTAATTGAAAACGAATTTGGTATAAACAAAACTTCCCGTTTTTATAACGTATAAAAAAACATAAAACCAACATAACCCATAAACAACATAAAAAAACACAAAGTTAAAAAACCGATTAAAGCAAAAAATTCGCGCGATTTTTATTTTGTTGATTTTTTTCAATTTTGTTTTAATTTTAGAGATTTTTTCGAATTCTAGGAATTTGTTAAAGTTTTGCAGTTTTGAAGCTTGTTTTTTTTTAATTTTGGCAAGTGTTTTTTCCAATTTGGCGGTTTTTTTATATTTTCGATTTTTGAAAGTTTTGGCCATTTTTTTTTACAATTTTGTTGATTTTTTTAAATTTTGTAATTTTGGCGATTTCTTTTTAATTTACGCAATTTTTCCCCAATTGTTGGCGATTTTTTTAAAATTTTAATTAAAGTATTACAGTATCTACTAAAAATTAGTTTGAAATAAAAAACAATATTCAAGTAAATTTTTAATAGATATGAGTAAAACTATAATTGAAAATAATATCAATTAAATAGTTACAAATTATTTTAATTGTTAATACAATTTCCTCAATAGGACCGAATTTAATTAAACTTTTAACTGAATCAACAAATATTTTAATTGAAACTTAATTTTAGTTTTTTCGGTGTAGACATATTTAATTTTAAGTTTGCAATTTTTTGATTACATTTTAAGGCAAAGACATCTAAATCTCTTATGAAATGACTTTATTTATTGCTTTGTTGTCGAAAACCAACTCTAAAAAAACATTTGCAGGCGATGTTTTCTAATACAATTTGAAGATTTGAACTAATAGGCATTTCCTATTTGATCCAAGTCAAAAATAAATATTTTTATATATCAATAACATTATTATATCTTAACAAATTGTATTAAGTTTTTCAAATCATTTGGGGGGTGCTTTTTCCCTTTCAATTCTTCAAACACATTGTCCAATAGTGTGTCTAGAATTATGTCAGCGATAGTTGGGGGTAAAGGGTTTCCCATTGGTATACCATAGGATTTTTGATAAATATTTCCGTCATATGCCTGTTAGGCAAAATTGTAGAAGTTTGGGAAACTTGTTGCCTCAATATCGTCGTTTGTTCTTTTAAAGATTTCCCATTTGTACGTAAAGTTTTTTATAGCTAGATGAATCGGCATATTAGTAAATAAAGATACCACGTCAAAAGATACAATAACATCATCTTCTCATATTTTTTCTTTTAGTTGCAGCGAGTTTTTCATATTATGTGTTGGAGAGATTATATTTTTAAGTATTGTACCGGTATGTTTAGACAAATTGTAACATGGGACTTTTAGTGAAGATGATATAGGTCTGAGAGGGATACCTTCTTTATATATATATTGTAAGCCGTGCAATTCTGGCTATGCAGATCCGTGATTTGTCAGTCTTAGTTTTTGAAATCTGTTTATTTTGTTGTTTCTAAACAAATCTGTAACGATGTTGGATCTTCACTCGTTTTCGTACATGTTGGTTTGTCGTCAAGTAATTTGTTAATTTTCTTTTTATATTCCTCTTTGTATGTCACAACTGTTTTGTTACCCTTGTCCGCGGTTTTTATCATTGTACTTTCCTCGTGTTACTTAATGAATTATTTTGTTTGAGCTTTATTCACAAAAAATTTAATTCAGAATTAAAAAATGGTTATATTTTATTCCGATATTCAATTTCCTAAGAGTTCATTCACTAACTTCATTCAAAAGCTTCAATTTGTATTGAATGAATTCCTAACTTGAATGAATTCAATAATATGTTCATTCAACATTTTACTAAGTGAATGAAGAAATTTTAGTATCATCCATTTAATACAAAGAAGTTTGACACTAACAAACAAATAAAAACGTAACACACAAGCAATAACAAAGCATAAAACGAGTTTATCTTTTGTTTAAAACTAATTATGAGTAATTTGTTTTTGTTTTATGTAAATATTTCAGTTAAATTATGACGACTTTCGTTAATCATTTGAATAAATGAATGAAAGCAAATCTTTCTTCATTCGCCCTTTTACTAAAGTTTTTGTTGTTTACCGGAATAGCAAATTTATTTCCAAGCGATAATAGAAATTTGATTTCTAAACTAAATTCTATCGATGTGTAATTCTAGAACCAGTTCTCATTAAAGTTAAAACTAAATCTTCTAAATCTTTTCATTCTCATTTTTGTCATTTTGGATTTATGTATTTGATGTGTTTTAAGTTTAACGTTATTATATTTGTTCCATTGATAACTTTAGAATTTTATAAGTTCCGTTTTGTTCAGTGTATTGCAAATCTCGCTCTCAGTGTTTTTAATCTCTTAAGGTATAAGCTTGGCGTTACCCTAATCTCTACATTTATGAATTTTTCATATAAGACGCAATTTACACGGTGACTTTTTAACAATATTCTGTGACTTGCAATTCTCGCTTGTGGGGCGAACGGGGTAGAGAAGCAAGCACGTAGAAGCAAGGCACGTAGCTTAAGGGAGGGCAAGGGAGTAGATCCCCCCGAAATGATTTGACAAATTCAAATACTTAATACAATTCGCCATGAAGTAACAATGATATTGATATATTTAATATAAAAATATTTATTTTTGACTTGGATCAAATAAGAAATGCCTGTTAGTTCAGAATTTTATAGGGTTGATTCTTCAAATTACATTAGAAAACATCGCCTAAAAATTGGCGGCTATTATTGTTAGAGTTGATTTTAGACAAAAAAAGCAATACATTAAGTCATATCATAAGAGATTTCGGTGTCTTTGACTTAAAATATAATCAAAAAATTGCTTCAGATAATACAAACTAGAAATTAAATATGTCTACACAGAAAAAACTAAAATTGAGTTTCAATTAAAATATTTGTTGATTCAGTTAAAAGTTTAGTTAAAAGTCCTATTAAGGAAATTATAGTAACAATTAAAATAATTTGTAACTATTTAATTGATATTATTTTCAATTATAGTTTTATTCATATTACAAACAAATTTTTAGTAGCAAATATATAAAAACTAATTAAAATTAAAAAAAAAAATCGTAGATATTGTGGAAAAATTTGCTTAAATTAAAAACAAATCACCAAAAATGTAAAACAAACACCAAAATTATAAAAAAAATCGCCGAAATTAAAAAAAAAATCGGGAACATTTTCCAAAATTAAAAAAACAATCATCAAAATTGCAGAAATTTAAAAAAATTGCCAAAATTAAAAAAACATCAATAAAACTCTAAATTAAAACAAAATTGCTAAAATGGAAACATATCGCCAAAATTAAAAAACCCGAATTTACTACTTTAATCGATTTATTAATTTTGGCGATTTTTTTAAATTTTTGCATTTGTTTCTATGTTGTTATTATACGTTATAAAAACTGGAAATTTTGTTAAACCAATTTCATTTTCAATTAAACAGTTAATACTTATTATTAAACATTTAATTGAAAGTGAGTTTGAAATCAAACAAAAGTTTAATTAAAATTTTTTTGACAATATTTTTTTCTGTTATTTTGACATAATCTCTTATAAAGGAGATACCACTTAATAGCTAATACTGCGACCCAAACTTAAGTGTGTCATTTCAAAAGTTGATACTTTACTTACAGTGCAAGTGGAATCTTTTTATTTTAATTTGGTTTGCTACGCACGCATCTGGTAACATAGTTTTCCGTATTTTTTTACGATATATATTACGATATCTCAAAATGTTCAGCACACAGAAAACATTTTTTTTTTATTTTCTGAAATAAATTTAAGCTTCAAACTTTGATCGATATCCATCATGTGTTAACGTGGTCCAATTTGACTAAAATTAACACAATTTACCATAAATGTGAACAAATACAGATCGGCGCTCCTTGAAATGCGACATTTTAAAATTAAGTAGCTAAACTAGTCTTTATGTTATAACGATGTTATTTTTCTTAGAAATGTTAAATGGTTTTTATTTAAAAAATTTTAATTAATTTTTTTTTAATTTAATTTTTTTTAACACAAGAACGCTTGAAAAGCTTCTGAAATCGTCCAAAATATAAATTAAAGTAAATTGGAAATACATAATTTAATGTAACTAAGACGTGGGTTTCAGGTATATTTTTAAATTTTCCAATTTCATATTTCTTTTACGATTTTGTTAATACAAGACATGGAGTATAGTCCGATGGGCTCCCTCCGATCTTAAAAAAAGTCGGATATATGAAAAAGGAGAAAAAATAGTGAACCAATATTTAAAATAATTCAAATAAGTGGCAGTCTGGGTCCACGACATAGTGTGAAAATGGCTTGTAAAATGTGTGCTTCCTCGAGTATTTTAACGCTGTTTTTAAATAAGTCTACATTTCTTAAACTTTAAACATATTTTCATACGAAGATGTGTTAAATTTCACTGCCATTTTTAAACCCCAAAATAAGGGATTGGGCCGCTGAAAATACGTTTATCATATTTTTGTCCAAATTTATCACCTATTCGAATTTTATTTAGTTCAAAGGGAAAATCTTTAATTTACCGAGTTAAAACGTTTGCATAAAATAATACATTATTTTATATACACTTATAAGTTTTTGTCTGCCAATATATTTAACAGCACATAATTATATAAATTCATATATAATATTCATTTCGTCGAAAAATTTTAATATGATGTCATATGTTACGTCTTATCGCATCTCGCTCAATATATAATTGTATATTGCATTTCAATTCAATGGTGTTTCTTTATTTAATATTTTCTTTTTTACGTGCAAGTACAATTCTATGACAATGTTTTCAGAGTTTAGGAAACTATTTTTCCTTTTCTACTAAGAAATTTTATAACAATTTAATAATATTCGTAAGTATGATTTCAGTATGAATCAAAGTAGGGTAAAAATTTTCAAAAAAACCCTCTGTGAACGTTTTTTTTTTTTTGTAATTTTCAAATTTAGATAAAACTTAAGTGTACGGGACAAAATTGTACACAAAATTTACCCTAATTTTTGTCTCTAGAATTGATTTCTTTCTGGTTCTTAAATTTCTACAAGAACTCTAAAGAACTTGTTTCATTTGTAACATTAGGAGTTTTTAATTAACTTTTAGATTTTTTTCAATGTAAAAAGCTAAATTAAGTTTCAACGTTTTTTCAGTCTTTGTTATTCATTCAATGGTGTAAGTTACTAAATTTCATAAAATCTTCATCTTCATTATATCTTCATTTTCAAATTTTTTTCGCAAACAACTTATTTTTTTTTTGCAATTTCAAGAGAATTTTTTTTAATTAAATAAAATTTTCAAATGGAAAGGAATTTGCTACAAATTATAAAGTCGTAAACTTTTTGAAAGTGGCTAAAGTCTAAAAGGATTATTAACGTTGAAGCAAACCCCGCATTTGACGGTATTTATTTCTTCAAAAATTTCGAATTTTAATAAAGTTTTAAAATCAAAAACTGTATACAACTATAGCTTATTTTGTATATATTAGTATCAGTTCAGATATAAATTTATACCGCTATATAAAATCGGATTGAATTGTATAACGCCATTATTCGGATGTAATTTAATCTGATATTATCAATTTTAAACTAAACTAATGCAAACTTATAAGTGCCCATTTCTCGGATAAGACTGTATAAAGACTCATATTTCGTATGATTATATAAAGCATCATATTAATCGGGTTATTAGAATTCGAAAGTTTCTGTGTGCACTAGTCTGATAACTTTTGATATAGCTACATTAGCCTTATATCGTGGTTTTCAAAAAGGTTTCTGCATAATCTTCTTTTTGTTTAATTAAACTAAAAATTAATATTTAGCTAAAATTTGAACGTAATTAGACAATAACGATACATATCCAACTTAAAGGACACAAACGTTTTCAAATTTGACGTGTTTCGCGGATTTTAATAAAACAGATTTAGGAGTTGTTTCGCGATCTAGACATCAAAATTCGCAAAATAACGAACGCAATAAGTAAAAAATTATTTAACATATGTTGTCCCGTATTATTGGTCAACTAGTAAAATTTTAATGTTAAAAACTTGAAAAAATGCATTTTAAGGAAATGCACTTTATGCTAGAGGTTTTTGTTTCAAAATGGCCTGAAAAGGTGATATCTATTATTAATACATTTAGCAAAAATAAAGTTGTAACCCTAGAGTGCACATATTTTTATAAGTTTCCCAGCGTTACAAAAAAAAATACATAATCCACATAAAAAATCGAAAAAGTTAATCAGTCATTTTTGTCCGTTATGTTATGGTACTTTTCCATATATATAATAATTAAGATTTTTTTTACAACCTTTTCAAATTCTACGAGGGCTTTTGAAACAGCAATATTCTTAAAGCTAATGTTTTTCTGAGTTTATCAAAATCGGTGGAAAATTGACAAAGTTATTTTAGGTTTTCTATACATACCAAATTTTGTTTCTTCCTTCTTCTCACAAATACATTAGAAAAAGTACCAAAACTTTGTCACTTTTCAACCGATTTCAGCAAATGAAGGCTTATTTGCATTGTATTATATTGTTGTTTTTAAAAAAGATTCTAAAAACCCCTTGCAGAAGTTGAAAAAGTTGTAAAAAAATTGAAAATTGTAATTATTATATATTTAGAAAAAGTACAATATCTTTGTCAAATTTCAACCGATTTAAACAAATGAAGACTCATTTATTTATTTGCCTTTTCCTGTACAACAAGATTTAATCTTTTATTTAAAGTAGAGGAAGGCATAAATTACATGAAGGCAAGCATATAGCATGTAGACTGAATTATTAATTTTAATACTTTATTTTGTTAAGTGTATCATAATCTGGTATCTCTATTTTATATTATTTATTAATGTGGCAACTACTGACTAATGTATGTATTCTGGCAACCCTAAGGTGGTCGGCTTCATGTTTGATATATATATATATCTTTACCGCCATTAAAAAGAAAGACGCAATAAATTGAAATTTTGAAGATTTTGTTGTTTTCATCTCTGAAGTGGAATTCAACCTAAATAAAATACAAATCAAAAACAAAATGGTTAAGGACAACGTACCGCCAACAAAAAAACCAGCAGTAAAACAGCTGGGCGCTCCGAAGACAAATGAGACATCTAAGCAAGTTGTTGCTTTGGAAGGAGCTAGTGGGTCAGAAAAGAGTATTCCTCTAAATACTGGCAATGAAATTTCCAATTCCACAGAAGCATATGCTGCTCTGCTTAAGGAGGAAGACGCTTAGACGCAGAGTTGCTATATTGGAAAAACGCAAGATGATTGCAGACCTACGACGTGAGTTATGCGAAGATGCTCCACGTGCTTCTTTCAAAGAGGATTTTTATGATATCAAAAATGGTTGGATGATTTTGAGAGCGCTTGTGATTCCGTAAAAGGAAATGATGAATTCCGTCTTAAATGTATACGGCGTATGATGAAACCTGATTCCGAAGCCGAGTGGTTTTTGCGAGTTGATCGCTCTGCGTCTTATGGAGAATTCCGTCGCAATTTTATGCTTAATTTTGATCATAAATATTCTGTTTTCGAAATTATCGATAAATTGAAGAAAACTACTTTTAAATCTACCGAGACTTCTGTAAATGGTTATATTTCGAAGATGTAGGAAATAGCCTCTAGAGCAAATATTAATGAGGAACAAACTGTTCAGTTTATAATTGATGGATTCCGTGATAGATCCGCAAATATTGCTGTTCTCTATCCTGCCCAGAATATTGCTCAATTAAAACAATTATCTCGTAGATACACCCAGCTGAGAGATTCATACGAAGAAGATCGAAAATCTTCAAACTCTTTTATACGGGCCAAACAAATTAAGAAGGATGACAAACTTTCAGAGGTACGCTGCTTTAATTGTTCCGGTCTTGGTCATCTATCTGCATCGTGCAAAGAACCACAACGTAACAAGGGCTCCTGTTTCCGATGTGGATCGTTGGGGCACATTCTTCGTGACTGCCCAAAGCCAGCACCACGCAATAATAACCAAGTTGCACTTGTTGATGAATTCCGCCAGGGTACCGACACTGTAAATACACCCGGAGAAGACCCTGAATTTATTTCTGATGTAAATAAGGTTATGGTTAAGTTTATTTTGAATTGTAATGTACTCAAATGCAACACTTATTTCTCTTTTTGATACTGGCAGTCCAATTAATTTAATGCGATATTCTGTTGTTCCGGATGAACTTAAGGGTTCGGGATTTAGGTACTCTGGATATAATGGACTCGGTAACTTTCGGTTATGTACATATGGAGAAAGTTACGTGTTTATTTTATTTAAAAATATAAAAAGAAAAATTAAAATTTTTATTGTTCCTGATAATTGCATTTCCTATGAACTAATTTTGGGCCGTGAATTTTTAAGTGCCTTTAACATTACTTTATCTTTTGTTTCAAATAATATTGTCAAACCAAAAATTGAATTAAATGATAAAAAATTGTAGATATCAGGCAAAGTGTTGCATTGCGTGTACAATGTAGATGTTAACCAGAATATTTTAAGTAGTTGTAATCAGTGTGAGGCTATTCATAATGCTAGAATTGGGGAAAATGATTCTGTTACACATGTCGATGGTAGAGTGCCTTGTGTATTATCGGTGGGGTTTGATTTCTCTGTGGACGATGAGTTTGATATTGGTCCTCAGTTAAGTATTGTAGATCGCAATCGAATTTTGGAAATTATTAGAGATAATTATGTTATTGTTCGAATGTTTTACCCATAACCGATGGTTACGAAATGAAAATACGGCTGTCTTCTGATCTTCCGTTGAGTTTTTCACCTCGAAAGTTATCCTATTTGGATAGGGTTGAAGTTGAACGTATTGTTCAGGATCTCCTTTCCCAGGGCCATATAAGGCCTGACAACAAAGAAATCGGGTGAGAAACGAATGTGCGCTGATTATCGTCAGCTCAATAAGATAACTATCCGTGACAGTTACCCATTACCCTTTATTGATGATTGTTTGGTGAGAATGGAAGGGAAGAAATATTTCACAATTCTTGATTTGAAAAGTGGTTTTCATCAGATAAAGGTGTCCGATGATTCAGTGAAATATACTGCGTTTGTTACACCATCTGGGCAATACGAGTATATGCGTATGCCTTTCGGCTTGAAGAATGCCCCTGCGGTCTTTCAGAGATTTATAAATTATGTCCTTCGACCGTTTATGGATGAAGGTTCTGTAGTAGTTTATATGGATAATATTGCTATTTCTACGGTGACTTTTGATGAGCATATGGATGTCTTACGCAGAGTTTTACGCCGTCTATCTGAATTTCGTTTAGAGATTAAGTTAAGTAAATGTAAATTTTGTTACACTGAGGTTGAGATGTTGGGATTTAGAGTTGGACCGAATGGTATTGCCCCTAGTGATCATCACATAGCGAACATTAAGGGTCTTCCGGTTCCGACCACCGTAGATGAGGTACAGAAGTGTTTAGGATTGTTCTCATATTTCCGTAGATTCATGTTAAATTTTTCAGATATTGCTATTCCGCTTAGAAACCTTACTAGACCGGGCGTGGTATTTGATATGGATGATAGGTGTTGTAAGGCCTTTGAGATTTTAAAGGAAAGGTTAATATCGTCTCCCGTGTTGGCCCTGTATAGTCCAAGTCGTGATACGGAAATACATTGCGACGCTAGTATGAATGGTTTTGGTGGCATACTTCTTCGGAGACAGGATGACAATAAATTTCATCCCGTCGCATACTTTTCGCAAAGGGCGACTCCCGCTGAGTCCAGATATCATAGTTTCGAATTGGAAACATTGGCTATTATATACTCATTGCAAAAATTTAGGATTTATTTAGAAGGTATTCCATTCCGTATAGTGACTGATTGTAACTCGTTGACCCTTACTTTGAATAAGAAGAGTGTTAACACTAGGATTGCACGATGGGCCCTTGAATTGGAGAATTATAATTATACAATACAGCATCGAAGTGGCCAGTTAATGGGTCATGTGGATACCTTAAGTCGATATCCACACGCTTCAGTGAAAACTTTTGAAAATTCTGACCAGGTAATAGCTGTTGTGAATTCCGAGGATATGGACTTACAGCTTATAGCTCTACAGAGTAGAGACGCGAGAATATTTGAATTAAGGAATGAATTGGAAAAAGGCTCTGTAAGGGGGTACATTCTAGATGATACCGTCGTTTATCGGCAAACGGATGATAATTGCCAATTACTATATGTTCCGGGAGAAATGGAGGAAAATATAATTAGGAGGAAAATATCATGACAAGCTTTGTCACATGGGGTTAGAGAAGACAATTAATTATATAAGAAGGTACTATTGGTTTCCGGATATGCGTATTAAGACGGAGCGCTTTATAAAGAATTGTGTGAAGTGCATTATAAATTCTGTTCCTTCTCATAGTGGAAATCGCACTTTACATATGATCCCAAAGGGATCCACTCCCTTCGATACTATACATATAGACCATTTCGGTCCTCTTCCGTCTGTAACTTCAAAGCGAAAGCATATTCTGGTGATTGTGGATGCTTTCACGAAACACGTGAAGTTATATGCTGTCAACTCTACGAGTACTAAGGAAGTGTGTTCCAGTTTGTTAAGGTATTTTGAATATTATAGTCGGCCGCAACGAATTGTTAGTGACAGGGGAACCTGTTTTACATCTCTGGAATTTGCGTCCTGGAGAATAACATTGAGCATGTGAAGGTTGCTACTGCCTCTGCTCAGGCAAATGGCCAGGTTGAGAGGGTGAATAGGGTTATTAAGGCAATGTTGGCTAAGATTTCAGAGCCGTTACAACATTCGGATAGGTCGAAGCTGTTGTGGAAGGTTGAGTTCGCTATTAACAATTCGGTTCATTCGACGACAGGACAAACACCTTCTCAATTATTGTATGGGGTTGAACAGCGTGGTGGTGACGTCAATGTTCTTGTTGAGCACCTTGAGGACAGGCGGTTCTCTGCTCGTAACCGCGATTTACTGGGATTACGCTCTAAAGCCTCGGAACTAATGGAGGCATACCAGCTTAGGACCTGCGATTATCATGCAAGGACTCATCGTCCACATATCGTGTTTTCCGAGGGGGATTTTGTTGAAATTCGGAATGTTGACACTACTATTGGTACGAACAAGAAGTTCGTCCCCAAGTTTAAGGGGCCATATAAAATACACAAGGTTCTCCCTAACGATCGATATGTGATACGGGACATTGAAGGATGCCAGTTGTCTCAGATTCCATATGATGGAGTGGTTGAGGCGTCGAGGATTAGGCTGTGGGCAGATTGTAGAAGTGCTGAAGATAGGAAATTTGTTGGTAGGAAATAGTTGTAACTTGAAGGTTGATCAGGGCGGTCAATGATGTCAGAATGGTCAGGTTGCAGGCTGAATTATTAATTTTAATACGTTATTTTGTTAAGTGTATAATAATCTGGTATCTCTATTTTATATTATTTATTAATGTGGCAACTACTGACTAATGTATGTATTCTGGCAACCGGCTTCCGCCGCCATTAAAAAGAAAGACGCAATAAATTAAAATTTTGAAGATTTTGTTGTTTTCAAGTAAGGCAATTACTACAAAGAATACATAAATTACATTTAAGCTTAATCAAAGTTAAGTTTAAAGTTATTTGCGTTTCTATTAAGTTGTTGTGTATATTTAAGATTATTCCAGAGACGTGAGACATACTGGTAAAACTGCCATTCAAAAGTGTAATGGAATAATGATCTTTTCCCCTCTTTGCGATCCGGCAAAGCGAATTTTTCGAAAAGATATAGTAGGGTTTGTGTATATATAATTTTATGTAGATAAAGAAGTACACGGATCTTTAGTTGATAAGTTCAATTGTTAATTAGAAAATCTCTATGTTAATAATATCAAGAAAGTACATGTACTTAAAAATACAAGGTATTTTTTTTAATCACCGTTGAGTTACAATGTTTTAAAAGCACCAAAGAAAAGGCAAAATCTGTCACATCAATATATAGAGCTTGAAACCTAAGATGGATGAATTTAGATTTATTTTTGATGATTCGGGAATGGATTTTATCTGCGTTTTCAAAAATTGGTTCACACCGGACTTTACCGATGGTACAGTGTTAGAAGGGTTGATAACAATGGCTAAGAAGGTGTAGTAATCTATGTGAAAAAGGATATTGCATTTAAAGTAATTTGTAAATCTACAGATGTTGATAATGTTGAGGTTTCTGAAGGCGCTAATTCGACGGATCCGACTAATTCGAGTAATTCGGTAGAATATCTTTTTCTGGAAGTAAGCAGCGAAGGAAGAGAATTACTTATTACCTATATTATAGTTATAGAATATGTATGAAAATATTAACTAAATCTCTTTAAACTTTTACAGTTTTATGCGATGATGTCATAATCGCAGGTGATTTAAACTCGAACTTATTAGTTGATTCTTATCTAACCAATAAAATGAACTCACTCGGGCTTAACTCTCCAAACACAAATAGTGCTATTCATTTTACAACTACAAATAATACATTTCAAGATCTTTTCTTTCTAAGTGATAATTATAATATATTACTCTATGATCAACTCTCTGCATCTTGTGTTTCACGACATGACCTTATCTTCATTACGTATAATTTTCAGTTAGTAATACCTGAACAATTTATAAATTATCGCATTTAGAAAAACATCGACTGCAGCAGCTTGGAAGATGAATTTTTTAAGATTGATTGGAATCTACGATATTATATAATATGATTTATGTAGATGATCAACTTACATTTTTATAACATAAAATAAACTATTGTTACAATCTTACTGTTCCCCTGAAAATAAAGGTCATAAGTCAACACAAAAACCCTGGTTCTCTCTCAACATTAAGCAAGAAATAAAGCACAGCTAGTTTTTATATTCACTATGGAAACGTTTTAAGACAACAGAATTACGTAAGGAATATCGTATGACGCGAAAGGAAACCAATAAATTAATTAAAAAAGCCAAATCAACGCTTCAACGCTTTTTACTACTGTTTGCCGTAAATGCAGGTTCCAATTAAATAAAATGACAAGGAGATATATTTTATAATTAGAGAAAAGGTCTATGTTTATTTATAATAAATTTAACTACCTTAACAAGGGTTTTTGCACGTAATGCTTTTAGTAGTTAAACAATAACTAACTCTTTTAACAAAAACGAGTACAGAAAAAAGGACACCAACAATGCCTAAAGGTACCGCTTTCGGTTCACTCGTTAGAATCGGTGTAAATACTGCCACCAAAGTTGTAAAAGTGGGGAGTAAAAACAAGGTTTTAAGGAATAATTAACCCTACCATGGGTAAGGGGTACCAAAGGGGTACATTTAGTAAAATTAAGCAAAATAAAGGTTTACGTTTAAACATTGCCGGCCACCTTACAACAATAGATATGTTGCAACAGAATCTTATTAATAAAATTAATATTTAAGGCTATAAATTCAAATAAAGATATATACATTTTGGTTTTGTTTTAGATTTATATATATATTTTTTTTTTTTTTAAAACAGTTAAATTTACGAAAATGATTCAAAGGGGATCATTGGTGCAAGGGGGACTAGGGTTGACACAAAGGGTGTCGGGTGATGAAAAACGATTGTTGGTCCAAAAGGGATCAGGGTTGATCCGAACGGATCTATCCCCTGAAAATATGATTGGCCAGTTATGACCCACCCAACATTCTATACTGGACCATTGGAAGGCCCGGGTTCGAATAAATTTGAGCCTTCGTGATTTGAGAGCTAGCCTCAGGTCCCAAAACCAAATCCACCTGTCCCGATAAGTTGAAACGTGGGTCAGCCAATTGAAACCTAGAAAAGTGGTCCTTCACCAAATCTGAAACAGAGTATTTACTCGTCTCATCTTGGTTACCTTGGCAGTAAAACTAATTTTCGGCGAAGCGTCGTAGGATGAACCGACCGTTAAGCAACAAAATTTGCCGCCCTCCTCGGAGGACACTGGTAACCTAAGATTGTAAACCAAGGTTTCGCATAAGTAGCTAATGCTACAACAGGGGCCAGTGCCGCACAAACCAGTATCGACTTATTCGGTAACTGAAGTTGAACTACCAAAGTAGGCGAATAAGTTACAATATGCCTAATAGGCAAAGAACAATCTTCCGAAATGGACGGAGACTTTGGCTTGTGCGCAGAATTCTGCTTGCCTTTCAAAGCCAATTTCACAGGCTGGTGTGAAGCGGTTTTCTTTGTAGAAGAAGGTTTCGCGGAATGTGTGGTTTTCGGACCAGACTTAGCCGTACTCGGACAATTTTTGCCCTAATGTGTATGGGCCAAACAACGAGAGCAGTAGCGGTATAGCGTAGCTTCCGGGCATGATTAGCCTTACGAAGTGTAGAGCAAGCCCTCAACGGGTGTCTACCACTACAAGCTCTACATTGAAGGTTCAAACGACCGGTCTCAATGTTCGTCGTCTAAATATTCGAGGCCGGGGTACCAATAGGACCTGACAATGTGTTGGGATTCAACGGTTTCGTTGTAGCTTCAACCAAAGTGGACTCAGCAACCGTAATAGGTGGCGCAATAGGCGCCATTAAAGTTGCATCGGCCGATATAATGGTTGGAGCAGGTGTAGAAGGAACCTAAGGGGATTTTGTAGATGATTCCACAACGTCCATTAACTTCTCAAAATCGTCCAACAACGGGTCATAAAATAAAGTTTTTAAGGAGTCCATAGTGCTAGGGAAAATTATATATTAATGCAATAGAAAAATATTTTGATTTAGTTGGTCAGAATGACCAGTTTTGCGATGGATCGTCTTACAACCCCATTCGCAGTGCGTACATCCACGACTCTAACGCGACCGTCACTACCCAGGTATATTTTAGCGACTCGACCTAATTTCCACGAAGTTGGAGGCATGTTTTCGTGTCGTATAACTACCAAATCATTCTCCATTTATAACGCTTATGCAAATTCATTAAAAAAGAAATAGCTTTCATTTTTCGAAACCGATTAACAAGACTTATAGGAGAGTCAGTTATTTCGGGCTCCGGAGGAGCCAATATGGGAGAACCAATAAGAAAATGGCCAGGGGTTAGCGCAACCGGTTTCAGTGGATTTTCCGTCATAGGACAAAGAGTACGCGAATTAAGACACCCTTCTATTCTCGCAAGAATCGTCGAAAGTTCCTCAAACGTATATTTGAAGGTATGTGCCTCTTTTCGAAAGTGAAGTTTAAAACTCTTCCCACCGGCGTCCCATAGGCCACCCATATGAGGTGCGCCTGCAGGAATAAAACGCCACGAAAGACCCTTAATCCCATAAGTAGAACCCACCATGGTCTGGCTCTCCTTAAGAAAGGACCGAAAAGCTCTCTTCAACTCACGCGACGTGCCTACAAAATTTGTGCCATTATCCGAAAATATTGTTTTATTAAACCCACGTCGCGAAATAAAACGTTGAAAAGCGGATAAAAAGGTAGCTGTCGACAGATCAGATGCTGCCTCTAAATGTATTGTCTTCGTAGAATAGAAAACAAATATACAAACATAGCATTTAGGTATTTTACAAGCTCGGCCTGTAAAACTTTTAATGACAAATGGGCCTGCAAAATCCACCTTAGTGGTAGTAAAGGGCATATCAAGAATAGTTCTCTCAGGCGGAAAGCGGCCATAATTTGACTACAAGATCGCTTTTTATCCAGTATACAACGTTTGCAGCGACTAATAACTGCGCGAATTTTACACTTAAGTCTGGGAACCCAACATTCTATTAAAAGAATCCGAAGCATCAACTGATTTAAACCGTGAATAGAAATCATATGAATTAATTCAGTTAAAAGCAGCGTAAATCTACTTGAGTAGATCCTACCTATAATAGGAAGCTGCTCCGTATACGTCAGAGAAGGTGATTTCACCAAACGACCATTTAATCTCATGACACCGCCTTGATCCAAAAATCTGTTTAAGGTCATAAGAAAACTCTTTGGAGATAAAAGTTTTTTGTCTAAAAGACTTATACTCCTCTGAAAAGTGAAGCTTCTGAGATATCTTTGCCAAACGCAACTTTTCCTTTTCAACTCAAAACTCGAAAGAGTTTTTCTAGTACAAAATTGACGACCCAATTTTTGTGCTGGCCGACTGTTGTAAAAGAACCGAAAAATATACGATACTACACGAAGTCCTTTATCAAGACGAGAAAAATCCTTAAGTATATCCACAGACAAATCTTCCCCTTTCGTGTTCTTAAAAAACGAGGTGTATACCTGACAATTCGATCAGTAATATTAAATGCCACCAAAGTGAACTGTCAGCCAGCTCTGAGGGCGAAACACCACGACTGCCCAAATCGGTGGGGTTATCCTCGGATCGAATATGATACCAATTATGTCGACCAACATTTTCCTGAATTCGGCAAACCCTATTAGCAACAAACGTGGTCCAAGAACAATTGTCTTTTTTTCAACCAAGAAAGGAATATCAGAATCAGTCCTGCAATAAATTTAGTTAAGTTGAATATCAATTTCGATAAGTAAGCTCAGAGGCCAAAACTGCACTACAAAGTTCAAGACGCGGAATTGGAATTGATGTTATAGGGGCCACTTTTGTTTTGCAAGACAGCAAATGGGTATGAATTTTGCAGTTTGGGGATTTAATTCGAATATAAATTACATGTAATTCCACCGGAGACTCAAGAGTATAATGAACCCATCTCGGAATTCGAATATTATTTACCTCATGATATGAAATTACAAATTTTTGCCAACTATTTTCCAGTGAGAGCGGAAGTGAATCGTCCCAACCTATATTATCAAGCCATACACATTGCATGACCATTTTCGCAACAACCACAACTGGACCTAGCCAACCAACAGGGTCAAATAATTTTGAAATAGTGGACAAAACGAAAATGATGATGTGCACACTGTGTTTAATAACCTATGCGACACAATTAGTATTAATCGACCAGCTGTGAAGTCAATATTTCGCTTAAAAAAAACTAAGGCTGGAATAAACAATATCGATCCTGCCATTATTGTAAGACTTGGAACACCTTTTGACAGAAACTTTATCCTGAAATCGATTTCAGACCTTAAACGAATGCGAAAAGGCCCTTTACGATTAAATGATATTGGCATTGCATCGGAAGTTCCGTTCAATGTCAAGAAGAATTTGACTCCTCGAAATTTTAGAATTTATATCGAAGCTATAAAACTGTTAAAGGAGCAAAAATGATCATCTGTTTGTTCCAATGCGTGGTATTGTTTTTATTAAAATAAACCAGTCGGATGAACCTCGTCGTCTTAACAGCATCGACGATATCTATAGCTTATTTCGTGCACAAAATAAAAAATTTTAACCATATCATTAAAATCATATTAATAATACCAGTTAATATGACCTTATATTTTGTTAAATTACTCAAAACCATATATTTATCTTTTTCTTTTGTATTTAAAACTTATTTTATTATAACATGTTCTTGTACTGCCTATTTAAATTTCAGTCTGAAAGTCAATTTTAATATAAACATACCGTTTGCTTGCGTTGCTATCATTTCTATATTTTATGTTCTGCAATTTTGATAATATGAGGGAAGGTTCCAAATTCAATACATATAACATGATTCGTATATTTACCAAAATAAAAAATGGCTTAAACGTTGTCCATATCAATGCGCAAAGTTTACAAATAAAAATAGAGGAATTTCGTTATATTTTCGAGTCATCCAACGTAGATGCCATATGCGTTTCCGAAACTTGGTTTAAACCAAAAATTAAAGATGAATGCTATAAATTGAGTGGATATAAGCTTTACAGAGTAGATAGAAAACAGAAAAACGGTAATAAGGATAAAAAAGCTGGTGGTGTTGCTATATATGTGAAAAATAATATAAAATGTAAATTCAAAACAAAATCTAAGGATAGTGATCGTATTGAATTCCTGTTTATAGAGTTATTTAACGGAAATGAAAAATTATTGCTTGGAAATGTTTATAGGCCAAATAAAAACATTAGTCCAGATGTATTCTTTTTAGAATTATCTAATATTACCGTAGGGTATACAAATATCATAATAGCTGGTGACTTTAATAGCAACATTTTGGAAGAATCCACGTTCTCGGATGATATGCTATATATTGGCTTAGACGCTGTCAATTAAATTATACCCACACACTATTCTACAAACTCCAACTCGCTCCTTGATATATTTTTCACAAATTCTATGCTAAAGATACTGTTATTTGAACAAATTTCCACACCTGTATTTTCAAAACACGATCTAATTTTTACAACTTACGATTTTAAAGCAATTGAAGAGATTTTTAGCTATCGTGACTTTAAATGTATTAATTATTCGGCTTTATATGAACAAATTTTACAACTTGATTGGGGCTGTATTTATTTTATGCCATCTGTAGATGATCAGCTGAACTTTATTCAAATAGACATGGAACAGTTATTTAACGAATTTGTTCCCCTAATTACAAAGAGGAAGAAAATTACAAATAACCCATGGTTTACCGCTGAAATTAACTGTTTAATTGAACAACGTAATATGGCTTACACTAGATGGAAGAGATTCAAGACTCCTGAACTACAAACCCAATTTCGAGCACTTAGAAATAAAGTCACTGGAATTATAAGAACTGCCAAATCCTCCTACTATAGCACAAAATTCTCAAATTGTTTGGATAGCAAGGCAACAGGACTGAAATCAGAAATATTGGTATAACGGAGAAATCAAGAAATGCCAGGGCTGATATAAATGTTGATGATCTAAATATAAAGTTTACACATTTACCAATGCCTACAGCAGATGTTGCACAGTATAGTTGGTTCCTACAAGTATATCAATTCAAAACCAATTTCATTTCAGCTGTTTTACTGGATCTGAAATATATAAAAGCTTCCTTAGTATCAAGTCCAATGCAACTAGCTTTGATGGTGTTCACCCAAGATTTATTAAAAATGAAATTTCCTACTATATTACCATACATTACGTACCTATTTATTTCAATTATAACTAAATCAACGTATCCAACTCAGTGGAAGCTCACCAAAATAGTTCCTGTACCAAAAACTGAAAACGAGTTTCGCCCAATAGCTATACTACCCTTTCTGTCTAAAATACTTGAACGTTTAATGCACAACCAGCTTAGTAAATTTATTCAGGATAATAACCTCTAGGCAATCAGGGTTTCGACCACAACACAGTTGTGTATCTGCTTTGATTGATGTAACAGAATATATTAGATCTCAGATTGATGATGATAAAATTTCTTTTTTAATACTATTGGATCATTCCAAGGCGTTTGATACCGTCAACACGGAAATTCTAACGTTAAAGTTAACAAAATATTTAATTTATCATTTACTGCTACTAAATTGATGAGTTCATATTTAACAGGCAGATCACAATCGGTTTTTTATGATGACAAAGTGTCAAGTATGGTCGAACTAACAAGAGGAGTACCACAAGGCTCTATCTTAGGTCCATTGTTATACTCTGCTTACGCCAATGAACTTCCAAATCAATTGCAATACTGCAACGTTCAAATGTATGCAGATGATGTTCAGGTCTACATAAGCTGTAATACTTCTGAAATCAATAATTGTGTGACAAAAATTAACGCTGATCTTGCAAATATTAACACTTGGGCTAAAAGTAACGGATTATGCCTTAATCCAAGCAAGTCAAAATGTATTTTGATTACCAAAAAATCGATGTTATTAATAAGGTTAAAAATCTTGGAGTGACATTTAATAAGTATCTACAATGGAATGACCACGTTCATATCACTACCGGGAAGATATATGGGATATTAAGAAATTTATGGTGCACGCAATGGTTTATACCTCTTAAAGTCAGAATGCTTCTGGCTAAAACTTATTTAATTCTGACTCTTCTTTATGGTTGTGAGCTGTTGCGATGCTTCCAAGTTTCGTAAATTAAACGTACCATATAACAATATTGCACGATATATATATGGAATTCGACGTTTTGACAGAATCTCTCTCTACTCTAAACAAATCTTTGGAGTTTCTTTTGAAAATCTTTTAAAATGTAAAGCATTAATATACCTTCATAAGATAATCTACTCACGTCAACCAAAATACGTTTACGAACGACTCACTTTCTTCAGGTCCGAAAGAGGATACCGTATAATACAGATAAAGCATGAAATTTCATTCTCTGATCAACACTTTTTCATGAATGTCATTAGAATTTGGAATCAGTTACCCCCTCATTTACAAATAATAAGCAACGCAATGCAATTTTAAAAATTGATATATGAATATTACAAATAATATATATAAAAATTTATAATTTTGTCTTTTTTAATTTGAACATATTGTTTTGTAACATTATTATTTTTGATTATAGTATTACATATTAATTATTTATTGTAGTTTTAAATTATATGTCTTTTTGTTAAGTATATTATTTATGCACATTGTGTAATTTTACCGATACTTGTATTCAATGCTCCTATATAAGATTAAATCTTTGCACTGGATTATAATCAAAATAAAATAAATAAATAAATAATAATTATGAACATTTTTTGCGATAATGGGAGTTTTTAATGTTCACATTAAAAAAAAAACAAATTGTAAAATCAACTGAAAATGTTGCTATTATTACTTAAAAACTAACCATTTTTGCTGTCAAATTTGCAAATTTGTTTACATTAAAAAAATATTTACACTTAAAAAAACTTTAGTAATATTATCTAAAAATTTAGCTATTACTACAGAAAAATTTATTATTTCTGAGAATTTTGTTAATTTTAGCCAAATAAATCTGTTGGACATTAGCGTAATTATTCTGATTTTTTTTTGTTTTAATTTTGATATGAAAATATGGGTTTTTTATTTACTGAACCTTTCTTATTTATTAAAACATTTCATATGTGGATAAAAAAAACCTTTTAAAAATAAAAACTGCAATAGATTTTAAATATTTGTAACAATGGGAGGTTTATGTTTATTAATATTTTTTACTAATTCTATGTTTTTCGTACTTAAGTAACAATGAAAGGCAATTATAATTATTATTCATTCGATTCAAATATTGATTGCAAATATTCCATATTCTGTTCTGTGCTATTTCTGTGCTGTAGTAGTTTTTTGACTTCTTCAGCTAAATCCCGATGTTCCACTTTCCATTGATTTCGAATACTGGAGATGAACGGATCTGGCGTAGCCAATAATATATTAAATAGATCTTCATTTGTGGAATTTCTAAGTTTTTCTAGTATTGTGCTCTATATAAAATCTGTAATCCTTATTCTTTTTTTCCTGAGCTTCTTCTGATAGATCTCCAAGTGGCACCAGATGATATTTAATGACATCTTTTCCACGATAAAGGATTTTGTGAACTGCTGCAGACATATTTCTCCATGGGTACTTGGTTGTATATATTTCTGCAGTTTCCTTAGCATAATCTCCAAATTTTCTAGAGTCAATTTGTTCATTGCACGCAAGTACTTCTAGGATTATTTTAAATCCACTCCTGTTATTTCAGATGCTGTTTCTTTATCTGAAAAGAATCTTCTTGCAGTATTGCCATAATTTGTATTGCCTGACCCTTGTTTTGGCTGATCTATAATCAATCCAAATTTTGCGATATTCATCTTGAACATGTTTCTTTTTTGAACTTCTTAACTCCTTGCTGGTTTCATTGTTTCTTATTGTTCCTGAAGATCCGAAATCCAATTCATAACTGATTTTAAGTATGTGTTCCATAAATCGTATTCTTGCATGTAGCGGTTATAATCGATATTCATATGCATCAGTATTACATAATGATTTTGTCGGAACTTGGTTTAATTGGCTTGATGTTGCTTGGCATATGATGTAGTTGGATGCAGCCTTCGTATTAGTCAAAGCATGGCCTACTTTTCCATCTATCATTGTTAGCTTTAAATCGTAGCTCCCTTCAATTTGCTGTCCATTTAACTGTTATTGTAATAGCTCTAGTATTTCGATTTTGTCGTTGATAGTTTTAACTTCTTTGCTAATGGCATCATGAGTTTCTTTTTTGAATTCAAATTTGATTGGCCTGCAGTATTTCGTAGAAGATGGTGTCTCATTTTCAAAAATATCCTTTGTTTGCGTTGTACTAGTCGAAGGCTCTGGATCTTCTAAAATCTTTTTCAATAACAATGGTACAAATGATACCATGAACATATCTGAGTCTGAAGTATATTCAGATACTAATTGTTTTTGTCCGGAAGAACCATCATTGTTTCTCTGATCGTAATTGCTGCAGGAAAGATTATTTTATATTTGTACATCCAATTTCATCGTTAATATTTTTTAGTTTCCGCCTCTTAGATCTTTCACTGCAGTTGTCCACTGATTTGTCTTCCAGCCTTATCTTGCTTTTTATCTGAATCGACAGTAAGTTGGCCAGTTTGCACTTTTTATATAGAATTTTTATTTACTGTAGCTAACCTCTTTGTAGCGTTTTTTAGTGCTTCGACGAAATTAGATAATTGGTCTTGTATTTCGGTGCTACACGAATTTAAGTTTAATTTTATTTTAACGTAACTTCGGCCAGTTCTTTATAACTTAAGCTCCATGTTTTTCTGAATAATTTTATTTTCGACTGTTATTGCAGAAATATTTTATACCAATTGAGTTTGTGTTCAAATTTCACTTTCTTATATGCTTTTTCATAAGCCGTCATACTATGTTTATAGGTAAAATGAAAATGTAAGAAAATGGCAACAAAAAAAAAAAAACCCCCCAAAGTAGAAATTACGCCTTGGTAGTGCACAAACTCTTTATTACATTATTTAGTGCATTGCTGGGTAAAATAATATATTAAAAAACTCACTGTACAAATGAATTGCCTTTGTATGTTTTCCTTACTACTTTTATTAGTGCATTGCTAGTTATGAAAAGGGTTAATAAAAACCCAGTGTGTGTTCTTTATTACTTTCCTTAGTGCATTGCTAGGTAAAAAAAATGGTATAAAAAGGATTAATAAAGAAAACCCAGGTTAGAAATGAATTACCTATTCTGTGCATTTTCATTTTTACTTACAAATGTATAAAAAGGGTGCTGTATTTTGTAAGCAGATATTATTACTGGTAATATAATAAATAATGACTATGACTATGCTATAAAATACATAAAGCACAAATTTAACACACCATTGTTTACTTATAGGGCTGTTTAAACTACCGTCATTTGATTTTTTTTTGAGATATTTTATTAAAATGAAAAAAGTGTTCTACCGGCGGGTCGTTACGGGTGCAAAAGTATATATAGGGTTAAAGAGGACACTTTCACCTTTCTCCGGGTGGTATACTTTTCTTGCCAACTTGTTACCATTAGAAGTTCTATTCCACTGAAATTGAAATTTGAGAAAAATATAGTAGTTTAATTAATATAACACCCTAATAATAAACGGTAGTAATGTGACCACTTACAACAACTAACGTCTACAATCCTACCAACTTTATAAAAAAGACCGCAGGTCATTATCGATGATAACTTGCTAGTAGTAACCATTTATTTTTGATAAAAAAAAAACAAAAAAATCATCTTTTTCTGAAATTAAATAAACAGTTAAGTTTGACAGCATGTCACGCCCACAATTAGCAATAGTTTGACTTAATTTTTGGCTACCTTATTTTGGACATAGTAGCTACAAAATGACGTTAAAATTTTAAAAATCGGTGACAAAAGAAAATTGGTTTTTTGGCCAGTGAAATCAAATTTTCAGCCACTGTGCGACGTGTAGTCCTCATATAATTTTCCTCACAAATTTTATTAAAAATGGATAAAACTTTCCTTTTAAATGTCTCCTCAAGTTCCCAAATTCTAACAAGATTTCTATTGAGAAAATCTTCCTCTGAAAATTTAACGCGAATTGAAAAGACCTGAACTGGAGTTTGTAAAATTGGACCAGTAATAAACAAATTTTACGATAAACCTCACCGCCAAGCAAAAGGTCATATAAATTGCAGTCTGCCAAACGAATATTTGGCGAATTTTCCCTTATATTCGAAGGTACTTTAAACGATTAAAGATTCCTAGACACATTAGTCAAAACAACGACTAAGGCCTCGAACATAAAAGCAGAATCAATAGGCGAACCAACTTTCACCGAACAAAGTTTTTTCGACGTAGTCGAAATTGACTCCACACCTGAAACGCCGACCTTCTTAGAAAGCGTCGGAAGTTTCAACCGATTATTCAAACGTTCCGAAATAAAAGAACTTTCGGTGGCGGGATCAATTAATGCACGCTCTGGGTACGTAATACCCTGGTGAACAATATCAATCATAGCAGTCCCTAAAAACACATTCCTATTCAGAGCTGTATGCAATACCTGTCTGTTCTGAGGAAATGTCCGATTGCTACCAGTAGAAGTGGACTGTATATTAGAATCAATTTGTGTGGGGTTGGGAATACGAGCTGTACCCGATCCGCCAGCTGTAACAAAACCCGAACCGCCAGCTGTCCCCTATACAAAACCTCATTAGAAGGCGAATCTCGGTGTAATAAAGTATGGTGATTTTTATTACATCTTGAGCAACTGTCCTTTTGCAAAACAATTGACACAGCAGTGGAATTTTTTCACCGTAAATGCAGGTTCCAATTAAATAAAAAGACAAGAAGATATATTTTATAATAAGAAAAAAGGTCTCGGTTTATTTATAATAAATTTAATTACATTAACAAGGGTTTTTGCACGTAATTAAACAATAACTAACTCTTTTTAACAAAAAAAGAATATAGAGAAAAGGAGACCAACAATTCCTAAACGTACCGTTTACGGTTTACTCGTTAGAATCGGTGTAAATACTGCCACCAAAGTTGTAAAAGTGGGGAGTGAAAAGAAGGTTTTAAGGAATAATTAACCATTCCATGGGTAATGGGTACCAAAGGGGTACATTAAGTAAAATTAAGCAAAAATAATGGTTTACGTTTAAACCATTGAATCGAAGAAAACATGGCAAACGACAAATCGGTATTGGCTAGGTTGATAGCCAGGAATCCTGGCAGTTGATGCTGATACATTAACTGAGAATTTTTTAAACTTTAAGATAATACCACCTCGTCGTTCTTACTACTCTGATGCTTCAAATGAAAACTTTTATTTTACAAACGTAAATTAATGTGATGTGTTATCTAGTCTCTTGGCAATTACATCTAATGCTGTTGGTGTCATCTAAAAACAATGTATAACTACAAGCGTTTATCCCAAAATATGGAAACTGGCAAAAATTATTCCAATTCCAAAATCGAATTCAGTAGTATGGAGATGGGAAGGCATTTGGTCTTAATTGCTTTTTTTTTTGATGGGCGTGCAAAATGTCTTAATTGTTTTTTTTTTGCATGCCCATAGTGTAAAAGGGTTGATGGGAATGCAGGAGAGTAGTAAGGAGATGGGAAGGCATTTGGTCTTAATTGCTTTTTTTTGATGGGCATGCAGAATGTCTTAATTGTTTTTTTTTGCATGCCCATAGTGTAAAAGGTATTAATTTCTGTGATTTTTGCATACCCATAGTGTTAAATGGGAGTAATAAAAAGTTTGTGCGTGCTCATAGTGTTAAAGGGGAGTAATAAAAAGTTTGTGCGTGCTCATAGTGTAAAAGGTATTAATTTCTGTGATTTTTGCATACCCATAGTGTTAAAGGGGAGTAATAAAAAGGGTGGTAGAGAAAAAAAGGCTGACCACCGGAAAATGAACGGCTGAAAATAAGCTAGCCGTCTGAAAATGCAAAATTTGCGTTCTCATTATGTAAAATTTGGTTTGATTTAGTTTCTTTATCTATTGGTTTGTTCTTGACGAAACTTGATCGTTTCTAATAAATATAGCTTAATTACCAAAAATCATATTTTGATTTAGCATTTTTTTGTTTGTTCTTGACAAAACTTGATCGTTTTCTAATAAATATAGCTTAATTACTAAAAATCCGTTCTTTATATAAAAAGGATCAATCAATATTGCTGGGGTCCAAAACAATGATTTTCATTATAATTACCCAAAACAAATTACCCAAAATCTTGCAACAATGTCTAGATCAGAAAACACAAGTCAACAAATATAAGTAAACTTTTATAGTTTAGACTTGATAGAATTTTACAATATTGTTTAGTTTAGAATTATTCATTTTTTTGGTTTTAGCTTTTTTGTTTGTTTTTGACAAAACTTGATCGTTTGCATCTAGGGGTTGCTATTTAAAGTACAGATTTCATAATATTTTATTTTAATTTATTTTTATTTACAAAAAAAAACTTGTCGAAATCATTGCGAATCGACTAATTTTAAAATATTTTATGAAGTAATTTTGGTTTATAATGATAGATGATATGCAAACTTTTTTTTTACAAAAATGTATAAGCCTTTAAAAAAAACGAGTTAAGGATGGAATTGGGTATAACACAAAACGATCTTTTTATATAAAACATAAATTAAATAATTTAAAAACTACAGAAATATTAAGACAACATTTTTAAAAGTTATCGATATGTTAATAGCAGAATACTTAAATAAAAAAGAATATTGAAATAATTCTGTATGGAAAAGTAATAAAAAATGTTGGAAGGACATTTATAACCAGTATTCATGTTGTCGGGAAAATGTTGAAAACACAAATCTTAAGTATTTTTACGCAAATTGTCTTAAAGATTATGCAATGTCGAAGTCATTGCGATACGACTAATTTTTAAATATTTCATGAAGTAAATTTGGTTAACAATGACCAATTTTTTGTAAACTTTTTTTCAAATCGGTATAAGCTCTTTTAAAAAAACGAGTTTAAGATGAAATTGGGTATAACTCAAAAATTAATTAATTTCAAAAACTATAGAAAAATTAACGATTAGACAAAAAGATTTATTTTGAAAGTGGTATGAGTCCTCCTTGTTTTGCTTAATAGAAAAAAATTTGTATGGGAAAGTAATAAAATAGTGTTGGAATACAATTTTATGACCAATGAAATTCGCGAAAATTGATAAATCACAAATCTTAATTTTTGTACTTTGTTATCGACTATGCAATGTTGAAATCATTGCGAAACGACTTATTTTTAAATATTTCTTGAAGTAAATTTAATAATAGATTTTTTCGGTATAAGCCCTTTTAAAAAGCAAAAACCAAAATTAAATAATTTGAGCAATTATATAAATATTGAGGAGGAATTTTTAAAATTTAACGATTTCACAAAAAGTTTATCTTCGGATTGGTATGAGCCCTTCTTGTTTTGTAAATAAACAAGAATAGTCGAACTATTTTTGTATGGAAAGTAATAAAATAATGTTAGAAAACATTTGATGACCAATGTAATGTTTGCTGTTATAGGGGCGAAAGCTGGATCGCCTTGTAATTGTAATTAATAGGCGAGTTCTAAGTCTGTATTAAAACTGTTTTTATTTTCTATATTGTCCCTGCTTATAAAGCTAACATGTGAATAAATCTTAGCCTAAATTCTGAGTCACTTTCTAAAGTCACTCAAATAACTTAAAATTATTATATTACAATTGTTCAGTACTTAATTTTACAGTATTACTAAACATTGGTATTTAGTCCTATAGAGTTATTGAACATTTCTACTAAGGTCACATGATTTTTAGAAAGCAAAATATCAAATCATCGATTTGATATTTGAGGGCATTTTAAATTCCACCAATTGGATATCGACTGCATTTCTAAATATTGAGTGCTTATCGAGTGTACTTTAAATTCCACCAATCGTGTGTTGAATGCATTTCTTTATATTGAGTGTAGCTCAAGTGTCCCTAGCTCAATTGTTTATTTCTTTCTAT
Source organism: Delia radicum (assembly GCA_021234595.1). NCBI lineage: Eukaryota > Metazoa > Arthropoda > Insecta > Diptera > Anthomyiidae > Delia > Delia radicum. The sequence goes on from CM037854.1 coordinate 177,980,967, forward strand.
TTTGGTATCAAGTGAAACCCAAAATCTTTGACCCAATTATGGAGTAGAACGATGAACTGTTTAAATATTTGTTCAGTTCACTGACCTTGAATAATACCAATGTGTAGTCTACATATAATGGTTTCACTTTCATAATTTTATGTTCTACTGTTACTTTTACATGTAGTGTGTGTTTTAAATGCAATCGAACACAATGAATGCATGACTAATTGTCATTTGTTTATTTGTTTCATGCATTCACTACACCCCTACCCTTTCAGTAAAATCGTACAATTTTTTAAAAATTTACGATTTTAATCGTTTTGATGTGTATTGCATTCAAACAAAATTTTGATTTTTATTATTGTAATTTGAATATTTAGGTGTGCTATGTAATTATTTTTGAAAAAAAAATTTTGTTTGTTTATTTTCTTTTTGTTTCTTGTGGTATTTGTTTCCAATAAGAATGTTAAATTTAATTTATTCATTTTTTTGTTTTGTTATGTTTTGAAATCTGATTCTCTTATTTCTAAAATTTAATATGTTTTTCTTATGATATTTTACAATACGAAATCTTATTTCTAAAATTTAAATTTTTATTGCACATCATTAAATTCTTTTACTTTTTATATTTAGTCAATTAGTTCTTTTGTATTTTCTCTTTATATTTCTTTAATAAATTCTTATGCACAGTTTTTATTTTATTATCAATATTTAACGTAACGTTTAGTTCATCTATGCTTATAATTTTATATGGACCATGATATGGTGGGTCATTTTTCTTCCTATTACTAACTTTAACTAATACTAAATCTCCTATATTAATATCTATACTATTAATTTTATTATAAGATTCCAAACTTCTAGTTTTCTTTGTTGTCTCTATAAATTCCTTAGCATTCTCTAATGAGAGTTTTAATCTTATTTTTAACTCATTTGCGTAGTTATCTAAATTATATACCTTATCATTATTCATAACCTCCTCACCTGGTAAACTCGGTAGTTTCCCAAAAATTAGTTCGAATGGAGAATAACCTGTGTCTACATGTGGTGTTATGTTATAAGCGAAAGAATAATAATGTATCCACTCATGCCAATTGTCATCTTTCACAAAAGATAAAAAGTACTCGTTTAAAACTCTATGGTTCCTGTGTGTCTGACTTGTTTGTTTCTCTGACAAAGATCACACGTTGATATATATTTCTTTACCATTTTACACATGTTCCTGGTGAACAATATCAATCATAGCAGTCCCTAAAAACACATTCCTATTCAGAGCTGTATGAAATACCTGTCTGTTCTGATTAAATGTCCGATTGCTACCAGTAGTAGTGGACTGTATATTAGAATCAATTTGTGTGGGGTTGGGAATACGAGCTGTACCCGATCCGCCAGCTGTAACAAAACCCGAACCGCCAGCTGTCCCCTATACAAAACCTCATTAGAAGGCGAATCTCGGTGTAATAAAGTATGGTGATTTTTATTACATCTTGAGCAACTGTCCTTTTGCAAAACAATTGACACAGAAATGGAATTTTTTCACCGTAAATGCAGGTTCCAATTAAATAAAAAGACAAGAAGATATATTTTATAATTAGAAAAAAGGTCTCGGTTTATTTATAATAAATTTAATTACATTAACAAGGGTTTTTGCACGTAATTAAACAATAACTAACTCTTTTAACAAAAAAAGAATATAGAGAAAATTAGACCAACAATTCCTAAACGTACCGTTTACGGTTTACTCGTTAGAATCGATGTAAATACTGCCACCAAAGTTGTAAAAGTGGGGAGTGAAAACAAGGTTTTTAGGAATAATTAACCATTCCATGGGTAATGGGTACCAAAGGGGTACATTAAGTAAAATTAAGCAAAATAAAGGTTTACGTTTAAACCACTACCATTGAATCGAAGAAAACATGGCAAACGACAAATCGGTATTGGCTAGGTTGATAGCCAGGAATCCTGTGCAGTTGATGCTGATACATTAAATGAGAATTTTTTAAACTTTTAAGATAATACCACCTGGTCGTTCTTACTACTCTGATGCTTCAAATGAAAACTTTTATTTTACAAACGTAAATTAATGTGATGTGTTATCTAGTCTCTTGGCAATTACATCTAATGCTTTTATAGTAATTAAATGTGCTAAAGTCCCAAAACTTATTTAACAAATTGTGAAAAACAATCTGATTTAGGCGTGTCCCTATCCGGATTTCATTCCTGCCCAAGGAAATCTTCAGGGGACTTTGTTATTAGAATTTCTAGAGATATTTGTTATGTTAAATCACAAACTCAATGAGAATTTCTTGTCCTCGTCTAGGAGCGAGATTCAAAATTTAAAATATCAAAGAAAAAACAAAAACAACAACAAAATATTGTCACAATTGGCTTTGTCATCTTCCAAATACTACTCTGTTTTTTTGACAGACCTAGCAATGTAGTGACGTTTATTCAAGTAAATCAACAATAGAAAATCATATGTTTTCTATTAGTGTCAGTTACATTTAAATTTGCACAAGAACCTGCATATTTGTTATTTAAATTTATTTTCATCGGGATAAACATTAATTGCATTTATAGTAATTAAATGTGCTAAAGTCCCAAAACTTATTTAACAAATTGTGAAAAACAATCTGATGTAGGCGTGTCCCTATCCGGATATCATTCGTGCCCAAGGAAATCTTCAGGGGACTTTGTTATTAGAATTTCTAGAGATATTTGTTATGTTACATCACAAACTCAGTGAGAATTTATTGTCCTCGTCTAGGAGCGAGATTCAAAATTTAAAATATCAAAGAAAAAACAAAAACAACAACAAAATATTGTCACAATTGGCTTTGTCATCTTCCAAATACTACTCGGTTTTTTTTGACAGACCTAGCAATGTAGTGATGTTGGTGTCATCTAAAAACAATGTATAACTACAAGCGTTTATCCCAAAATATGGAAACTGGCAAAAATTATTCCAATTTCAAAATCGAATTCAGTAGTATGGAGATGGGAAGGCATTTGGTCTTAATTGCTTTTTTTGATGGGCGTGCAAAATGTCTTAATTGTTTTTTTTGCATGCCCATAGTGTAAAAGGGTTGATGGGAATGCAGGAGAGTAGTAAGGAGATGGGAAGGCATTTGGTCTTAATTGCTTTTTTTTGATGGGCATGCAGAATGTCTTAATTGTTTTTTTTTTGCATGCCCATAGTGTAAAAGGTATTAATTTCTGTGATTTTTGCATACCCATAGTGTTAAATGGGAGTAATAAAAAGTTTGTGCGTGCTCATAGTGTTAAAGGGGAGTAATAAAAAGTTTGTGCGTGCTCATAGTGTAAAAGGTATTAATTTCTGTGATTTTTGCATACCCATAGTGTTAAAGGGGAGTAATAAAAAGTTTGTGTGTGCTCATAGCGTAAAAGGGTGGTAGAGAAAAAAAGGCTGACCACCGGAAAATAAGCTAGCCGTCTGAAAATGGAAATTTGCGTTCTCATTATGTAAAATTTGGTTTGATTTAGTTTTTTTATCTTTTGGTTTGTTCTTGACGAAACTTGATCGTTTCTAATAAATATAACTTAATTACCAAAAATCATATTTTGATTTAGCATTTTTTTGTTTGTTCTTGACAAAACTTAATCGTTTTCTAATAAATATAGCTTAATTACCAAAAATCCGTTCTTTATATAAAAAGAAACAATCAATATTGCTGGGGTCCAAAACAATGATTTTCATTATAATTACCCAAAACATTATATCTTGCAACAATGTCTAGATCAGAAAACACAAGTCAACAAATATAAGTAAAATTTTAGAGTTTAGACTTGATAGAATTTCACAATATTGTTTAGTTTAGAATTATTCATTTTTTTGTTTTTAGCTTTTTTGTTTGTTTTTGACAAAACTTGATCGTTTGCATCTAGGGGTTGCTATTTAAAGTACAGATTTTATAATATTTTATTTTAATTTCTTGTTATTTACAAAAAAAAAATTGTCGAAATCATTGCGAATTGACTAATTTTAAAATATTTTATGAAGTAATTTTGGTTTATAATGATAGATGATATGCAAACTTTTTTTTTACAAATCTGTATAAGCCTTTAAAAAAAAACGAGTTAAGGATGGAATTGGGTATAACACAAAACTATCTTTTTATATAAAACATAAATTAAATAATTTAAAAACTACAGAAATATTAAGACAACATTTTTAAAAGTTATCGATTTGAAAAAAATATTTATTTTGAAAGTGAGTACTCCTTTTTATGTTAATAGCAAAATACTTAAATAAAAAAGAATATTGAAATAATTCTGTATGGAAAAGTAATAAAAAATGTTGGAAGGACATTTATAACCAGTATTCATGTTGTCGGGAAAATGTTGAAAACACAAATCTTAAGTATTTTTACGCAAATTGTCTTAAAGATTATGCAATGTCGAAGTCATTGCGATACGACTAATTTTTAAATATTTCATGAAGTAAATTTGGTTAACAATGACCAATTTTTTGTAAACTTTTTTTCAAATCGGTATAAGCTCTTTTAAAAAAACGAGTTTAAGATGAAATTGGGTATAACTCAAAAATTAATTAATTTCAAAAACTATAGAAAAATTAACGATTAGACAAAAAGATTTATTTTGAAAGTGGTATGAGTCCTCCTTGTTTTGCTTAATAGAAAAAAATTTGTATGGGAAAGTAATAAAATAGTGTTGGAATACAATTTTATGACCAATGAAATTCGCGAAAATTGATAAATCACAAATCTTAATTTTTGTACTTTGTTATCGACTATGCAATGTTGAAATCATTGCGAAACGACTTATTTTTAAATATTTCTTGAAGTAAATTTAATAATAGATTTTTTCGGTATAAGCCCTTTTAAAAAGCAAAAACCAAAATTAAATAATTTGAGCAATTATATAAATATTGAGGAGGAATTTTTAAAATTTAACGATTTCACAAAAAGTTTATCTTCGGATTGGTATGAGCCCTTCTTGTTTTGTAAATAAACAAGAATAGTCGAACTATTTTTGTATGGAAAGTAATAAAATAATGTTAGAAAACATTTGATGACCAATGTAATGTTTGCTGTTATAGGGGCGAAAGCTGGATCGCCTTGTAATTGCAATTAATAGGCGAGCTCTAAGTCTGTATTAAAACTGTTTTAATTTTCTATTTTGTCCCTGCTTATAAAGCTAACATGTGAATAAATCTTAGCCTAAATTCTGAGTCACTTTCTAAAGTCACTCAAATAACTTAAAATTATTATATTGCAATTGTTCAGTACTTAATTTTACAGTATTACTAAACATTGGTATTTAGTCCTATAGAGTTATTGAACATTTCTACTAAGGTCACATGATTTTTAGAAAGCAAAATATGAAATCATCGATTTGATATTTGAGTGCATTTTAAATTCCACCAATTGGATATCGACTGCATTTCTAAATATTGAGTGCTTATCGAGTGTACTTTAAATGGTTTCACTTTCATAATTTTATGTTCTACTGTTACTTTTACATGTAGTGTGAGTTTTAAATGCAATCGAACACAATTAATGCATGACTAATTGTCATTTGTTTATTTGTTTCATGCATTCACTACACCCCTACCTTTTCAGTAAAATCGTACAATTTTTTAAAAATTTGTAAGATTTTAATCGTTTTGATGTGTATTGCATTCAAACAAAATTTTGATTTTTATTATTGTAATTTGAATATTTAGGTGTGCTATGTAATTATTTTTGAAAAAAAAAAATTTTGTTTGTTTATTTTCTTTTTGTTTTTTGTGGTATTTGTTTACAATAAGAATGTTAAATTTAATTTATTCATTTTTTGTTTTGTTTTGTTTTGAAATCCGATTCTCTTATTTCTAAAATTTAATATGTTTTTCTTATGATATTTTACAATACGAAATTTCTTTTTTAATACTATTGGATCATTCCAAGGCGTTTGGTACCGTCAACACGGAAATTCTAACGTAAAAGTTAACAAAATATTTAATTTATCATTTACTGCTACTAAATTGATGAGTTCATATTTAACAGGCAGATCACAATCGGTTTTTTATGATGACAAAGTGTCAAGTATGGTCGAACTAACAAGAGGAGTACCACAAGGCTCTATCTTAGGGCCATTGTTATACTCTGCTTACGCCAATGAACTTCCAAATCAATTGCAATACTGCAACGTTCAAATGTATGCAGATGATGTTCAGGTCTACATAAGCTGTAATACTTCTGAAATCAATAATTTTATTATTATTATTACTTTATTTATTATACCAGTGCAACAAGATATAATCTTTTTAACAGCAGCTGGAAAAATAGTGTTACAAATGAGTTTAGGAAGAACAAAAAAATATAATTTAAATGGAAACTAACAAATTATCATCACAAAAAGTACAAAACATATAAAGATATGAAAAAAGAATAAGTATGATTTTAAGTTTGCAAAGTAGTTATAATTCTATATTGTTACAATAAATATTACATAAAAAAATATTAAAAAAAAATAAAATTAAAAAAAAAAAAAATATAAAAAAAAAATTAAAAAATTAAAATTAAACAAGAAAATAAAAAAAATAAACAAATTTAGAATTTAGAGAGAGAAAAAAAATAAAAATTAAATTAAACAAGAAAATAAAAAAAAATTAATTAAGTTTAATTTAATATTTTTGTTAACCAAAAAGTTTAAAAATGTCTCGTTTAAAATGCATTGCATTGCTTGTTGTTTGAATCTTATGTGGCAAGTGGTTCCAAAGAGCAATACTGTTTATAAGGAAATGTCTTTTTGATAGCTGACTTCGATGACGAATTGTGATAATCTTTTTTCCTCTATTTGATGTAAAAAAGTTAAGTCTTCTATGTAAATAGTCAGGTTGTTCTGTATAAATTATTTTATGAAGGAATATTAGAGAACGGCATTTTAATAAGTTATCAAAAGATAAGTTATATATCTTTTTCGAGTAACGTGAAATTCTGGTGAAGCGTTTGAGTCCAAAAACATATCTGGCAATGTTGTTATATGTAACATTTAGTTTTTTTTTTGCTAACAAAATCACAGTTTGAAAAAAGTTCGCATCCGTACATTAGAGTTGGCAACAAATACGTTTTAGCTAGCAGCATTCGGATCTCTAAAGGTGTATAGTATTGTGTCATCCACACATTTCTTAACATAGCAAATGTTTTACCGCATATAGCGTTAACATGATCAGACCAATCAAGATGTTTATTGAAGATAATTCCTAGGTTTCTGGCTGTACCGACTATTTCAACTAGAGAATCACTAATATATATTGGTGGTAAAAAAAGGTGGAACTAGGTTATTATTGCCAATAATCATAGCTTTGGATTTTTTGGAGTTCAAACATAGACCATTAGTAGATGCCCACTTAGTTATTCTTTAATTTATTAATGCAATTTGTGACCTCAGTGGGCTCACAACTGATGTAGAGTTGTACGTCGTCAGCATACAATAACGGACCAAGAATCGAACCCTGTGGTACACCTCTCGCAACTGGGTAGCTGCTTGACATTTCAGATCCATGGTAAACTGATTGCGATCTGCCATATAAGTACGATGCTATTAATTTCACAGCTGTTGGTGAGAAATTACACAAATATTTAAGTTTAAGGCAAAGAATTGAATGATCTACAGTGTCAAACGCCTTCGAATGATCCAGTAAGACAAGGAAAGTTATTTTCCTGTTATCCATTTCAGTTCTTATATCCTCAGATACATCAATCAAAATAGTAATGCAGCTGTGTTTAGGTTTGAAACCGGATTGCCTATCAGTGAGTAATGAATTGCAGTAAAGGTAGCTGCTCATCTGTGCGTGCACCAGACGTTCAAAAACTTTTGATTAATAAGGTAGAATTGCAATTGGACGATAATCTTTATCTGATTTCGGTATTGGTATAATTTTGGCGTGTTTCCACATAATAGGGAATTCAGAGGTTGTTATGATTGTATTAAATATATGTGTCACATGTGATAAGATGTACGTGAGAATCAGTTTTATAAATTTAGGATGAATTACATCATGTCCTATGCAGTTTGATTTAATGCTTAAAAAAGCTTCTAAAACATCTTCCTGAATAAAGTGTATAAATTCAAAATGAATGTTGTAGTTGTTGTTCTCATGATTGATATTGTTTGTATTTGTATTATTTGTATTTGTAAAAAGATCGGTGTAATGATTAATATCGGCATCAGGCATAGAAATGTTAACAAACGTATGGTTTAATTGATTAACATCGATGAACATCATCATAATATTATTATGGTTACTCACAATTCCCATATTTTTAATATCTTTCCAATTCTTTTTCGAGCAAACAGCAGATTTAAATTTATCTTCATAGAATTTCAACTTTGCAATTTTGATTTTCGAATTTACTTTTCTTCTTAATACCTTAAAAATGTCATGAAGTTCATTAGTTTTAAATCTTTTCCACCTTTTTTAAGCGTTTCCTCAATAAGCGACTTGATTTGACTAGAAAGCCAGGGCTGTTCACATCGTATCCGTTTTTCCTTAATTATGATATATTTGTTATAAAGAAATTCTATATAATGGTGCAAAAACATGATTTGTTCATCTACACTAGGCTTATAAAAAATTTCGTTCCATGGAATCGTTGAGAGTTCGGTTTCCAGTGACTGATAACACAGGTCAACAGCAAAAAAAGGCTTGACTAACCACTATATAGATTTGATGCATCATGGCTGCCTAAGTACAAAAATGGTAAATTAAAGAACGTGTACAAATTTTTTTAATGCGATCAATAGTTTCAAAGTTATGAAACAAATTGTTAGCAAAAAAAAAAAATGCTAAAAAAAAAAAAAATTTGAAAAACAAAAATCTGGAAAAAATCGAAAACTGCAAAAAATATTACTTTTTATTTTTTTGTAGTAAAGCTACATATCATGCGAATTAAACTAGATATGGATCATAAAAATCGATGCATGCTTTACATTTTTATTCACAATTAATTGAAGGTATCGCATATTTACAAGCACTGTAGAAAATTGTACCTACTATATAATGAAAATGCAGAACATAAAAACTCAGGTGCATTTTACGACACGCATTTTGGCAAAACCCCTTTGGGAAAAACCTCTATGACATTTTTATGATTGTAATAATTAAAAAAAAATAAGTAATAAACAAAAGATTGTTTAATTTTTACGATTGCGGTAGGATAGTAATAAAACGCTCATAAATGTGCGTGTACGCTGAAGTGCTCTTATTTTCCGTTAGCTACCTGTAACGGATGATTTTTTTTTTTTTCATAAAAGTCCTTAATGTTTTTTAGGATTCTTGGGAATAATAAAAAATTTGAAGCACACACAAACTGTATCCACACAAAGGGTTATCCCAAATTATAGTATCAGTATTTATAAGATCTCCTTGACCCTTTTTATTTCATTCAAGAAGTGTTTGCGATAACGCAAACATCATTTAATACCTACACAAAAATTAGAGTCATACAGCTTAGAAGTTAAAAACAATTTTCAAATATTAATAAAAATGAGCCAGAAAGCCAGAACATTTTTATGTAAAAACGATCCAGATTTATTTTGTTATGTGTGCGGCCAATATATCACCGGGAAAAAACGGAAGTGCTTCTTAACTTCATTGCAAAAGTCATATCAAGATTGCTATAATATCTATCCGCACAATTTGAACCAGCATTGGACACCGAGTACTATATGCATTCCATGTCGATTGAATTTATCTATGAAGTCTTCTAACGTAAAGTAAGTATAAATTAATAGATTTGGAATATTTTATAATTACAATATTTCTTAATTAAAATTTGAATTCTTCATATTCCTGATTTCAATTTTTTTTTTCATTTTACAGACGACACTTGGAAATTTTGAAGCCTATGCTATGGAGAGAAACAGCGAACCACGCATCCGAGTGTTATTTTTGTTTAAGTACAAAAAGCGGTTTTGGAAAACATATGCGATGGTCTTACCCCACGAGGTCTGCTGATGGGTTTACACTTGCAGTTCTACATTCACAAGAAATAGAATATGCTCAAGATCGGGGTGCAAGCTGTAGTCATGTGCTTTCATCTTCACCAGGACACTCAACCTCAAGTATGTCTTACCAATCAGATATGTCAGATCCAGCACTACCATCTACAGCTGAAAATGACGAGTTCATCCCACACAAACATTTCTCGCCGAGACCATGGAATCAAGATCAGCTTAATGATGTAATTAGAGACCTTGGATTGTCGAAAAGATCTTCTGAATTACTTGCGTCCCGGATGAAAGAAACAGGTCTCATAACTAAAGAAACTAAAGTTTCGTATTACCGTACTCGAGAAAAAGACTTACTTCATTATTTTGCTGAAGAGGATGACTTAGTGTACTGCACAGATATTTCTGGTTTGATGACTGCCATGGGCTTACAGAGATATGATTCAAACGAATGGCGTTTATTTATCGACTCATCAAAACGCAGCACAGTGGGATAAACCACAAAATTTGTGGAAATAATTCGGCCATTTCTTACCTTGTGGTCCCATTGCAATGAAATTTGGAACATGCATAAAAGACATAAAATGGAGTTTAAGTTTTGATTTTGAACCTTCCAGACCCTTTGGGGGCGGCAAAATGGCTGCCCAAAGTTGGGTACTTTTTTCATAAAAAATTTTGAGTGTATGCCATTTTTTTGTTTCTCATCCGATTTTCAAAAAAATAACATATTAGTAATCTTCTTGTAAAGATGAACAAAAAACATGCTTACATGTGTGGGTTACCTACAATAGTTTCCGAAATATTCCGATTTGAAAATGTGAAATTCCAAATTTTGTCCGACTCAGGTCCAAAGTTTTTCGAATATCGGGAGAAAGTTGTGACCAATTTTCGTTTTAAAATAACGGTTATTTAGCCAATAAAATTCTTGATGGAATAAAAAAAAAATTAGTTCAATATCTTGTTTCAGTCAAAAATTACATTAGTTTAAAGTAGAAATTAAAAAAAAAAGTAAACTTTGGCGATATTTTCCCCAAAAAGCACCAAACTTCTTATCGCTCCAGACAAATATTTTTCTTCTGAACATATAAAGTATGTATACTTTTCTGGAAGGTCTTTTTATATAAATGCGAGTTGTGGTAAAAAAAATTTTGATTTGTAAATACTTTTCCCCCCATCCGCTTCCAAAGTTGCCATATTTTTGAGGTAAATATCAACTTTAACTCACAGTTAAAATTTGTGCACGCCTCCAATTGGGTAGTGGAAACCAGTTTTAGATACTCCAACAGATACCTAATGTAGTGTGCAAGTCATTTCCAATCCCCGCTTTAAATGACGACATGGCAGCAAAAAACGAAAAAAATCCCATTTTTGGAATTTTTTTTTTTTATTTTTAGGAATTGTGGGATTGTTTTCAGAAAATCATAAATTCTGACATTTGTTCCGATTTGTTGACCTTAAAGTCTAGTTAAATCCAAAAAATCATTCGATTATGTCTATTAATAAATATTTTATTGAATAGTGAAAATTTTCATTTAAGCAAAAACTGAAATTTTTACCTTCATATTTGGATTACCCAAGTTTTTGTTTTACCAAGATGGCTAAATTCAACCTTTTTTAAAAAAATCGCAATCTACAGGTAATTTTCTTTTCAACGATACCAAACACTGGTATGTAATGTTCATAACTTCTAAACAGAAAATCTTCAAATGTTAGCCCTTATTCATATATTTCTTCTAATGTGTCCTCGTATTCACATCTTACATAATTGGGTCAGGTAAAAAGGGGTTTATGATGTTCTTCTTTAATGAAAAAAAAAGACAAACAAACTAGGTTGTTTCTTTATTTAATACAAAATAATCGGACACATCATTATTTATATCTAACAGATAAAGCAAATCTTTTAATTCTTCATTATTTACAGATGCCAATGTGTTATAAGAAATCCATCGTTTTCTCATTGACAACAGGACGGGATCGGAAGACAGTAATAGGTTATTGAAAATATCTTCGTTCTGTGATTGCCTTGAACATTTTCTGGAACTGAACAATTGGGCATGTTTGAAATCTCGATTCCTTGCTTCCTGAGCTTCTTCTGTTAGTTCACCTAGAGGAAGAATGTTTGATTCAATGATGATTTTTCCATGGCACAATACCTTATGAACTGTTGGTGTCATTTCTTTTCATGGATATAATGATAATAGAAGTTTTGTTATTTCGTCGGTATATACTCCAAATTTTGAGGAATTTAGTTTATGTTTACTCTTAATTGCCATTAACATGATGTTGATCTTTCGAAGCAACTCCTTGTCAATTCCTGTTATTATTGAAGTAATTTCAAAATCTATAAAAAACCTTCTTGCTGTATTGTCATCGTTTGTACTTCCGCAACTAGCAAGTGGTTTATCTATGTTTAAGCCTGTCTGCCTTTTAAAGTCTTCTTGTATCCTCCTTTTTTCATCTGCCCTCATTTTTGACATTTCTTCGTTGTTTCTTACTGATTTGGTAAGATACTATCCTTCTTATCCTTTATTGCGTTATATGAGGGCAGAATTTTGTGTCCTTTATCAATCAAAGCCTTTCTCAAAATAAGATATTTATTTTTGCTTAGCCCTAATTCCAACATAAGAGCAATGGCTTCTTCTTCTGTAAAATCTGTATCCGATGAAGGGGTGGGGATGCTTTTAACAATCCTTTTAAGCCGTTTTGGTGATGCAGTTAAAAGAACATCTGCGATTTGCAACGCCTCTTTAGGGCGATTTTCTTTTTTTAACATTTCCTTAAACGTGTCAGAAACTTCTGTATTTGAATGCTTAGAAAGAGTAATCGATGTTCTTTTTTTTTAGATTTTGCACACAAATCATTATAAGGCTTACAGGGTGGACCAACAGCAGAAAAATTTATCTCCAGGCTATCATTCATCCACTTATAATATTTTGTTTTAAATTTCAGAATAGAGCCGGAAACGGACTGCATTTTTTTATCAAATAATTTAATAAAATTGTCAATTTTAGATATTTCTGCAGTGTCCAATTTAGTGTGATGTGAAGATTCAATTGATGCAACTACAACGTTAACCTTTTCAAATCTCTGTAGTTTTGAGTTGTCCCACAAAGTTAAGCACAATGCTTCATGATTTACTGTTATTGCCATGATTGACGAGTTTTTTATCAACTTAAAACTAAACCTATTCATATTTATATACAAATATTAGGTACAAATATTAGCTATCATAACCCAGGTAACTGGGTCTTCAAATACTAAGGCCCATAAAATATAAAAAGAGAGGGTATATTTAAAATAGCAATCATAAAACACGTATCTTTGGGTGGGCCCACAAAACCTTTAATATCATTAATGAAGAACATCATAAAACCCTTTTTACCTGACCCAATTATGTAAGATGTGAATACGAGGACACATTAGAAGAAATATATGAATAAGGGCTAACATTTGAAGATTTTCTGTTTAGAAGTTATGAACGTTACATACCAGTGTTTGGTATCGTTGAAAAGAAAATTACCTGTAGATTGCGATTTTTTTTAAAAAAGGTTGAATTTAGAAATCTTGGTAAAACAAAAACTTGGGTAATCCAAATATAAGGAAAAAATTTCAGCTTTTGCTTAAATGAAAATTTTCACTATTCAATAAAATATTTATTAATAGACATAATCCAATGATTTTTTGGATTTAACTAGACTTTAAGGTCAACAAATCGAAACAAATTTCAGAAATTATGATTTTCTGAAAACAATCCCACAATTCCTAAAAATAAAAAAAAAAATCCAAAAATGGGATTTTTTTCGTTTTTTGCTGCCATGTCGTCATTTAAAGCGGGGATTGGAAATGACTTACACACTACATTAGGTATCTGTTGGAGTATCTAAAACCGGTTTCCACTACCCAATTGGAGGCGTGCACAAATTTTACCTGTGAGTTAAAGTTGATATTTACCTCAAAAATATGGCAACTTTGGAAGCGGATGGGGGGAAAAGTATTTACAAATCAAAATTTTTTTTACCACAATTCGCATTTATATAAAAAGACCTTCCAGAAAAGTATACATACTTTATATGTTCAGAAGAAAAATATTTGTCTGGAGCGATAAGAAGTTTGGTGCTTTTTGGGGAAAATATCGCCAAAGTTTACTTTTTTTTTAATTTCTACTTTAAACTAATGTAATTTTTGACTGAAACAAGATATTGAACTAATTTTTTTTTTATTCCATCAAGAATTTTATTGGCTAAATAACCGTTATTTTAAAACGAAAATTGGTCCCAACTTTCTCCCGATATTCGAAAAACTTTGGACCTGAGTCGGACAAAATTTGGAATTTCACATTTTCAAATCGGAATATTTCGGAAACTATTGTAGGTAACCCACACATGTAAGCATGTTTTTTGTTCATCTTTACAAGAAGATTACTAATATGTTATTTTTATGAAAATCGGATGAGAAACAAAAAAATGGCAAACACTCAAAATTTTTTATGAAAAAAGTACCCAACTTTGGGCAGCCATTTTGCCGCCCCCAAAGGTTCTGGAAGGTTCAAAATCAAAACTTAAACTCCATTTTATGTCTTTTATGCATGTTCCAAATTTTATTGCAATGGGACCACAAGGCAACAAATGGCCGAATTATTTCCACAAATTTTGTGATTTATCCCACTGTGCGCAGCTTGAAGTGTGTCCTTTTGCATAATGGAAATAAATTTCACTCCTTGCCGATCGCACATTCAACCAAAGTAAAAGAAGAATACTCTGTAATTGCATTGGTCATGAAGAAGATAAAGTATGATGAACATAAGTGGGTAATTTGTGTTGATCTTAAGATGGTAAATTTCCTCTTAGGCCAACAAAGCGGCTTTACAAAATATCCTTGTTTTATATGTTTATGGGACAGCAGAGCTAAAACAGAACATTGGAAGAGAAAACAATGGCCTTCTAGGGAAACACTAGTTCCAGGTACGCCAAATGTTATAAATGTGGCTCTAGTGCCCCGAGATCGCATCATATTACCCCCTCTTCACATTAAACTTGGTCTGATGAAACAATATGTTAAAGCACTTAACAAAGATAGTGAATGTTTCCAGTATATTTCAAGGAAGTTTCCCAATCTAAGTATGGAAAAGCTGAAAGCAGGCATATTTGATGGCCCACAAATTCGCAAATTGGTGAACGATACTGAATTTGGCAGTTCAATGTCAGAAATTGAGAAGAATGCATGGGATTCGTTTGTATGGGTTATTCAAAATTTCTTAGGAAATAACAAGGGTGATGATTACGTTGCGCACGTTGATGAGATGTTAACTCACTTCCAGAATCTTGGATGCAACATGAGCATCAAAGTACACTACCTGCACAGTCACTTAGATCGTTTTCCTGAAAATCTAGGAGACTTGAGTGAAGAACAGGGCGAACGATTCCACCAAGATATCCGGACAATGGAGGAACGATACCAGGGTCGCTGGGATGCACACATGATGGCTGATTTTTGCTGGAGTATTCAGAGTAACACTTCGTTATTCAACAATAGTAGAAAATCGACTAAAAGAAAATTTCAGAGTTTGTAGTTTATAATACATATTTATTTATTTATTTTCTTGTTTTATTTATTATAATAAATGTGAATAATAAAATATAAATTTTCTACTATTTAATTTATTTATTTATTTACATTTAAGCTCATCCAACACAAATGTCTTTCCGAAGAAGTGAATCAGTATATTCTAGGTAGGGTTTTGCCAAAAAATACACGAATGTTACTATGTAATGCATTTTTGATGTGAAAATTTGTACATAGCATGGAGAAAATGTTTTCAAAATTCAATCAATCGAAAGAAGAACATTAACTACTCAATTTTATGTATATCAGACAAAAAACTAAAATTTGGTGAAAATGAGCGAATTCACTTAATTGTGAATAAATTCGAAAAAAATCAATCGATTTTTATAATCGATATCTCATTTTGTTCCTATTACATGTGGCTTTGCGATAAAGCAATAAATCTGAACGATTTTTGCCGTTTTCGATTTTTTATGATTTTTTTAAAACAAAAAATTTTGCTATTTTCACGTAAAAAAAATATTTTTTCCCTCAATTTTTTATTATAACTCCGAAACTACTGAGCCGATTGAAACGCAATATATTAACGGATTAAAGGCTATGTAAATTTCAGTTTTTCTAAATTTATTTGAATAATATCGGACTAATTTTTTTTTAGTTATCATTAATTATGTGGAGAAACGTCTAAAAAAATTTATAATTTTACTTAAAAATTTTTAAAAAAAAAACCTCTCCATAGAATTTCAAAATTGAACCATATTTGTACTACTGGGACCACAATACATCAAAATTGTATAGTGGTTTTCAAAGCCCCTAAAATTTTTTCAAAATTGTTGCCTTGTGTAATCAATGTTTCTAAAATCTCTGTAAGTTATTACTTTATGATTCTGTTCATCAATGTGAAAGTCATATACTACAAAGATAAGATCATGCTTAGAGAATAATGACGCTGAAAGCTGATCAAAGAACAATAAACTAGACATTTTACTAACAAAACAAAGATCTAGAAGTGTGTTGGTAGTTTTTGTAAAATGGGTATGTGTCGAGAAATTTACAAGATGCAAGCCTATAGAAATCATACTGTCCATTAGACCTTTATCTACCAATATATTGTTGTTAAAATCACCAACAATTATCACATCGGAGTATCCAATTGTTATAGTTGTTACTTTAGTTAACCAATCATCCATTTTGATTCTCTTGTTTGGCCTATAAATTGCACCCAGTAAAAGCTTTTTGGTTTTGCTAAAAATCTCTACGAACAATTGTTCTATTTTAAATTTCTATTATCATTATTTACCATTGCGGCATCTGGCATAAATTTTATTTTACATTTTATTGAAGATTTAATAAAAATGGCAACTCCTCCAGCATTAGTATCCCTATCAGCACGAAGAAGTCTGTAGCCACGTAATTTTTGTGTGACAAAAATTAACGCTGATCTTGCAAATATTAACACTTGGGCTAAAAGTAACGGATTATGCCTTAATCCAAGCAAGTCAAAATGTATTTTGATTACCAAAAAAATCGATGTTGTTAATAAGGTTAAAAATCTTGGAGTGACATTTAATAAGTATCTACAATGGAATGACCACGTTCATATCACTACCGGGAAGATATATGGGATATTAAGAAATTTATGGTGCACGCAATGGTTTATACCTCTTAAAGTCAGAATGCTTCTGGCTAAAACTTATTTAATTCTGACTCTTCTTTATGGTTGTGAGCTGTTGCGATGCTTCCAAGTTTCGTAAATTAAACGTACCATATAACAATATTGCACGATATATATATGGAATTCGACGTTTTGACAGAATCTCTCTCTACTCTAAACAAATCTTTGGAGTTTCTTTTGAAAATCTTTTAAAATGTAAAGCATTAATATACCTTCATAAGATAATCTACTCACGTCAACCAAAATACGTTTACGAACGACTCACTTTCTTCAGGTCCGAAAGAGGATACCGTATAATACAGATAAAGCATGAAATTTCATTCTCTGATCAACACTTTTTCATGAATGTCATTAGAATTTGGAATCAGTTACCCCCTCATTTACAAATAATAAGCAACGCAATGCAATTTTAAAAATTGATATATGGATATTACAAATAATATATATAAAAATTTATAATTTTGTCTTTTTTAATTTGAACATATTGTTTTGTAACATTATTATTTTTGATTATAGTATTACATATTAATTATTTATTGTAGTTTTAAATTATATGTCTTTTTGTTAAGTATATTATTTATGCACATTGTGTAATTTTACCGATACTTGTATTCAATGCTCCTATATAAGATTAAATCTTTGCACTGGATTATAATCAAAATAAAATAAATAAATAAATAATAATTATGAACATTTTTTGCGATAATGGGAGTTTTTAATGTTCACATTAAAAAAAAAACAAATTGTAAAATCAACTGAAAATGTTGCTATTATTACTTAAAAACTAACCATTTTTGCTGTCAAATTTGCAAATTTGTTTACATTAAAAAAATATTTACACTTAAAAAAACTTTAGTAATATTATCTAAAAATTTAGCTATTACTACAGAAAAATTTATTATTTCTGAGAATTTTGTTAATTTTAGCCAAATAAATCTGTTGGACATTAGCGTAATTATTCTGATTTTTTTTTTGTTTTAATTTTGATATGAAAATATGGGTTTTTTATTTACTGAACCTTTCTTATTTATTAAAACATTTCATATGTGGATAAAAAAACCTTTTAAAAATAAAAACTGCAATAGATTTTAAATATTTGTAACAATGGGAGGTTTATGTTTATTAATATTTTTTACTAATTCTATGTTTTTCGTACTTAAGTAACAATGAAAGGCAATTATAATTATTATTCATTCGATTCTGTGCTATTTCTGTGCTGTAGTAGTTTTTTGACTTCTTCAGCTAAATCCCGATGTTCCACTTTCCATTGATTTCGAATACTGGAGATGAACGGATCTGGCGTAGCCAATAATATATTAAATAGATCTTCATTTGTGGAATTTCTAAGTTTTTCTAGTATTGTGCTCTATATAAAATCTGTAATCCTTATTCTTTTTTTCCTGAGCTTCTTCTGATAGATCTCCAAGTGGCACCAGATGATATTTAATGACATCTTTTCCACGATAAAGGATTTTGTGAACTGCTGCAGACATATTTCTCCATGGGTACTTGGTTGTATATATTTCTGCAGTTTCCTTAGCATAATCTCCAAATTTTCTAGAGTCAATTTGTTCATTGCACGCAAGTACTTCTAGGATTATTTTAAATCCACTCCTGTTATTTCAGATGCTGTTTCTTTATCTGAAAAGAATCTTCTTGCAGTATTGCCATAATTTGTATTGCCTGACCCTTGTTTTGGCTGATCTATAATCAATCCAAATTTTGCGATATTCATCTTGAACATGTTTCTTTTTTGAACTTCTTAACTCCTTGCTGGTTTCATTGTTTCTTATTGTTCCTGAAGATCCGAAATCCAATTCATAACTGATTTTAAGTATGTGTTCCATAAATCGTATTCTTGCATGTAGCGGTTATAATCGATATTCATATGCATCAGTATTACATAATGACTTTGTCGGAACTGGGTTTAATTGGCTTGATGTTGCTTGGCACAGGCACGTAGCTAGGAATTTGTTTCGGGGGGGGGGGGGGGGGCTTTTCGATTTTTTATTTTGATTATATATATATATATTTTTATTTTTTTTTTTGCACACTAGAGTAACAGCTTTTTGTTTTTTTTTCGTTTCCTAAATTTTTGTTAAATTTTTACACGTAATAATGGGCAAGCATGTATTAATAGTAGAAATCGCTTTCTCAGGTCATTTTGCAACAAAAACCTCCCGCATAATGGATATGCATCGTTATTGTCTAATTACGTTAAATTTTTAGCTAAATATTAATTTTAAGTTTAATTAAATAAAAAAAGGATTATGCGGAAAACTTTTTGAAAACCGCAAAAAATAAAATTGCCTTACTTTATATTTTTATGTGCTAATATACGTCTAGGGTAGCTAAAACTTGATAAATGTAAAAAAAAGTAAAAAAGTTTCAACTTCTAATAACCCGATTAAATTTAATATGATGCTTTATATAATCATACGAAATTTAATATGAGTCTTAATACAGTTTTATCCGAGAAATGGGCATAATAATTAAATAACATCCGAATAATGACGCGATACAATTTAATACGATTTTATATAGCGGTATGAATTTATATCTGAACTGATACTGATATATACAAAATAAACTATAGTTGTATCCGGTTTTTGATTTTAAAACGTCATGAAAATCTGAAATATCTATTAATCCTTTTAGACTTTAGCCACTTGCAAAAGGTTTACAACTTTATAATTTGTAACAAATTCCATAGCATTTGGATATTTTATTATATTCAAAAATAAAAAATAATATAATGAAAATGAAGATTTTGTGGAATTTATTAACTTACACCATTGAATAACAAACACGGAAAAAACGTTGAAACTAAATTTAGAGTTTTAGATTGAAAAAAATCTTACACTAAATTACGAACTCATAATGGTACAAATGAAACAAATTCTTTTTTTAGGGTTAAGAACCAGAAAGAAATCAATTCAAAAGACAAAAATTGGGGTAAATTTTGTGTATAAAATTATACACAAAATTATGCAATTAATTGTACTATTGTATTGATGTAATACATATTTACATCCAAAATATAATTGACAAATTTTCTAGTGTGACTCTGCATGGGGTAATATACAATTTTATCTAAAATAAAATTGTGTTTTTTTAAAATATGATATAATATATATTATTTTGCAATGTCTAGATATATAAATATAACGTAATTATTAATTGGATAAGTTTTAGCGTATTCTAAATGCAATATAAAATTATACAAATTAAAAGCAGCAAAATATATGAAAAACGTATCTATTTTTAAAATTGGTGGTGAAATTTAACACATCTTTGTATGAAAATATGTTTAAAGTTTTGGAAATTTAGACTTATTTAAAAACAGCGTTAAAATGCTCGAGAAAACATACATTTTGAAAACCATTTTGACACTATGTTCTGCCACTTATTTGAATTATTTTAACAAATTATTCACTATTTTTTCCCCTTTTTCATATATCCGACTTCATGTCTTGTATTAAAAAAATCGCAAATTTTACAAGCAAGCGTGATTATAGTCTGAAAGAAATAATAATAAAGAAAAAATATAAAATTGGAAAATTTAAAAATTTAAAAATATACCTGACATCGCCTAGGTCTTATTTAAACTAAATTATGTATTTCCAATTCACTTTGATTTATATTTTGGACAATTTCAAACGCTTTTCAAATTGTTTTTAATCAATTTTTTAAATAAAAAAACCCTTTAAAATGTCAAAAAAAAACCACATCGTTACTGGTTTATCTCCTTGATTTTAAAATGTCGCATTTTAAGGAGCGCCGATAGAAATTTGTTAACATTTAGTCTAAAAAAAATTGAGAAAATTTGAGTCACATTGGACCACGTTAACACATTATGCATATCGATCAAAGTTTGAGGCTTAAATTTGTTTCGAAAAATTAAAAAAATATATGAGATATAGTAATATATATCGTAAAAAAAAAATACTGAAAACTATGTTACCACATGCGTGCGTAGCAAACCAAATTTAAATAAAAAGAATGCACTGTAATTAAAGTAACGACTTTTACGGCACAAGTAAACTTAATTTTGAGTCTTAGTGGTATCTCCATTTTAGAAGATTATGTCAAAATACACAGAAAAAATCATTGTCAAACAAATTTCAATTAAACTTTTGTTCGATTTCAAACTTACTTTCAATTAACTGTTTAATTGAAAATGAATTTGGTATAAAAAAAATTTCAGTTTTTATAACAACATTGAAACAAATGCAAAAATTTTAAAAAGTCACCAAAATTAAAAATATCCTTTAAAGTTGAAAATTCGCGTTTCTTTAATTTTGGTGATTTTTTTTTTAAATTTTTTTCGAATTGTGGTGTTTATTTTGGAAGTTTTTTAAATTTTTTGCAGTTTTGAGGATTGTTTTTTAAATTTTGGCGATTTTTTTACAATTTTGGTGATTTTTTTAAAATTTTGTAATTTTTCCCAATAGTAAACAATATTTAATTAAATTTTTAATAGATGTGAATAAAACTATATGTAATTGAAAATAATATTAATTAAATAGATACAAATTATTTTAGTTGTTACTACAATTGCATCAACACGACCGAATTCAGTTAAACTTTTTCTGAATCAACAAATATTTTAATTAAAACTCAATTTTAGTTTTTCTGTGTAGACATTTAATTTTTAGTTTGCATTGTCTCAAACAGTTTTTTGATTATATTTTAAGTCAAAGACTTTGAAATCTCTTATGAAATGATTTTATTTATTGCTTTTTGTCGAAAATCAACTCTAACAATGATAGCCGCCCATTTGCAGGCGATGTTTTCTAACGAAATTTTAAGATTTGAATCATATAAAACTCTTCCCTATTTGATCCAAGTCAAAAATAAATATTTTCATATTAAATTTATCAATAACATTGTTACTTTCTAACGAATTGTATTTAGTTTTTAAATTTGTGAAATCATTTCGGGGGGGCTCTAGCCCCCAAGCCCACCCCCCTAGCTACGTGCCTGGCTTGGCATATGATGTAGTTGGATGCAGCCTTAGTATTAGTCAAAGCCTGGCCTACTTTTCCATCTATCATTGTTAGCTTTAAATCGTAGCTCCCTTCAATTTGCAGTTAAATGTTATTGTAATAGCTGTAGTATTTCGATTTGGTCGTTGATAGTTTTAACTTCTTTTCTAATGGCATCATGAGTTTCTTTTTTGAATTCAAATTTGATTGGCCTGCAGTATTTCGTAGAAGATGGTGTCTCATTTTTAAAAATATCCTTTGTTTGCGTTGTACTAGTCGAAGGCTCTGGATCTTCTAAAATCTTTTTCAATAACAATGGTACAAATGATACCATGAACATATCTGAGTCTGAAGTATATTCAGATACTAGTTGTTTGTATTGTTTTTGTCCGGAAGAACCATCATTGTTTCTCTGATCGTAATTGCTGCAGGAAAGATTATTTTATATTTGTACATCCAATTTCATCGTTAATATTTTTTAGTTTCCGCCTCTTAGATCTATCGCTGCAGTTGTCCACTGATTTGTCTTCCAGCCTTATCTTGCTTTTTATCTGAAGCGACAGTAAGTTGGCCAGTTTGCACTTTTTATATAGAATTTTTATTTACTGTAGCTAACCTCTTTGTAGCGTTTTTTAGTGCTTCGACGAAATTAGATAATTGGTCTTGTATTTCGGTGCTACACGAATTTAAGTTTAATTTTATTTTAACGTAACTTCGGCCAGTTCTTTATAACTTAAGCTCTCCATGTTTTTCTGAATAATTTTATTTTCGACTGTTATTACAGAAATATTTTATACCAATTGAGTTTGTGTTCAAATTTCACTTTCTTATATGCTTTTTCATAAGCCGTCATACTATGTTTCTAGGTAAAATAAAAATGTAAGAAAATGGCAAAAAAAAAAAAAAAAAAACCCCCAAAGTAGAAATTACGCCTTGGTAGTGCACAAACTCTTTATTACATTATTTAGTGCATTGCTGGGTAAAATAATATATTAAAAAACTCACTGTACAAATGAATTGCCTTTGTATGTTTTCCTTACTACTTTTATTAGTGCATTGCTAGTTATGAAAAGGGTTAATAAAAACCCAGTGTGTGTTCTTTATTACTTTCCTTAGTGCATTGATAGGTAAAAAAATGGTATAAAAAGGATTAATAAAGAAAACCCAGGTTAGAAATGAATTACCTATTCTGTGCATTTTCATTTTTACTTACAAATGTATAAAAAGGGTGCTGTATTTTGTAAGCAGATATTATTACTGGTAATATAATAAATAATGACTATGACTATGCTATAAAATACATAAAGCACAAATTTAACACACCATTGTTTACTTATAGGGCTGTTTAAACTACCGTCATTTGATTTTTTTTGAGATATTTTATTAAAATGAAAAAAGTGTTCTACCGGCGAGTCGTTACGGGTGCAAAAGTATATATAGGGTTAAAGAGGACACTTTCACCTTTCTCCGGGTGGTATACTTTTCTTGCCAACTTGTTACCATTAGAAGTTCTATTCCACTGAAATTGAAATTTGAGAAAAATATAGTAGTTTAATTAATATAACACCCTAATAATGAACGGTAGTAATGTGACCACTTACAACAACTAACGACTACAATCCTACCAACTTTATAAAAAAGACCGCAGGTCATTATCGATGATAACTTGCTAGTAGTAACCATTTATTTTTGATAAAAAAAAAACAAAAAAATCACCTTTTTCTGAAATTAAAAAAACAGTTAAGTTTGACAGCATGTCACGCCCACAATTAGCAATAGTTTGACTTAATTTTTGGCTACCTTATTTTGGACATAGTAGCTACAAAATGACGTTAAAATTTTAAAAATCGGTAACAAAAGAAAATTGGACTTTTGGCCAGTGAAATCAAATTTTCAGCCACTGTGCGACGTGTAGTCCTCATATAATTTTCCTCACAAATTTTATTAAAAATGGATAAAACTTTCCTTTTAGATGTCTCCTCAAGTTCCCAAATTCTAACAAGATTTCTATTGAGAAAATCTTCCTCTGAAAATTTAACGCGAATTGAAAAGACCTGAACTGGAGTTTGTAAAATTGGACCAGTAATAAACAAATTTTACTATAAACCTCACCGCCAAGCAAAAGGTCATATAAATTGCAGTCTGCCAAACGAACATTTGGCGAAATTGACTCCACACCTGAAACGCCGACCTTCGTAGAAAGCGTCGGAAGTTTCAACCGTTTATTCAAACGTTCCGAAATAAAAGAACTTTCGGTGGCGGGATTAATTAATGCACGCTCTGGGTACGTAATACCCTGGTGAACAATATCAATCACAGCAGTCCCTAAAAACACATTCCTATTCAGAGCTGTATGAAATACCTGTCTGTTCTGATTAAATGTCCGATTGCTACCAGTAGTAGTGGACTGTATATTAGAATCAATTTGTGTGGGGTTGGGAATACGAGCTGTACCCGATCCGCCAGCTGTAACAAAACCCGAACCGCCAGCTGTCCCCTATACAAAACCTCATTAGAAGGCGAATCTCGGTGTAATAAAGTATGGTGATTTTTATTACATCTTGAGCAACTGTCCTTTTGCAAAACAATTGACACAGAAATGGAATTTTTTCACCGTAAATGCAGGTTCCAATTAAATAAAAAGACAAGAAGATATATTTTATAATTAGAAAAAAGGTCTCGGTTTATTTATAATAAATTTAATTACATTAACAAGGGTTTTTGCACGTAATTAAACAATAACTAACTCTTTTAACAAAAAAAGAATATAGAGAAAATTAGACCAACAATTCCTAAACGTACCGTTTACGGTTTACTCGTTAGAATCGATGTAAATACTGCCACCAAAGTTGTAAAAGTGGGGAGTGAAAACAAGGTTTTTAGGAATAATTAACCATTCCATGGGTAATGGGTACCAAAGGGGTACATTAAGTAAAATTAAGCAAAATAAAGGTTTACGTTTAAACCACTACCATTGAATCGAAGAAAACATGGCAAACGACAAATCGGTATTGGCTAGGTTGATAGCCAGGAATCCTGTGCAGTTGATGCTGATACATTAAATGAGAATTTTTTAAACTTTTAAGATAATACCACCTGGTCGTTCTTACTACTCTGATGCTTCAAATGAAAACTTTTATTTTACAAACGTAAATTAATGTGATGTGTTATCTAGTCTCTTGGCAATTACATCTAATGCTTTTATAGTAATTAAATGTGCTAAAGTCCCAAAACTTATTTAACAAATTGTGAAAAACAATCTGATTTAGGCGTGTCCCTATCCGGATTTCATTCCTGCCCAAGGAAATCTTCAGGGGACTTTGTTATTAGAATTTCTAGAGATATTTGTTATGTTAAATCACAAACTCAATGAGAATTTCTTGTCCTCGTCTAGGAGCGAGATTCAAAATTTAAAATATCAAAGAAAAAACAAAAACAACAACAAAATATTGTCACAATTGGCTTTGTCATCTTCCAAATACTACTCTGTTTTTTTGACAGACCTGGCAATGTAGTTACGTTTATTCAAGTAAATCAACAATAGAAAATCATATGTTTTCTATTAGTGTCAGTTACATTTAAATTTGCACAAGCACCTGCATATTTGTTATTTAAATTTATTTTCATCGGGATAAACATTAATTGCATTTATAGTAATTAAATGTGCTAAAGTCCCAAAACTTATTTAACAAATTGTGAAAAACAATCTGATGTAGGCGTGTCCCTATCCGGATTTCATTCCTGCCCAAGGAAATCTTCAGGGGACTTAGTTATTAGAATTTCTAGAGATATTTGTTATGTTAAATCACAAACTCAATGAGAATTTCTTGTCCTCGTCTAGGAGCGAGATTCAAAATTTAAAATATCAAAGAAAAAACAAAAACAACAACAAAATATTGTCACAATTGGCTTTGTCATCTTCCAAATACTACTCTGTTTTTTTGACAGACCTGGCAATGTAGTTACGTTTATTCAAGTAAATCAACAATAGAAAATCATATGTTTTCTATTAGTGTCAGTTACATTTAAATTTGCACAAGCACCTGCATATTTGTTATTTAAATTTATTTTCATCGGGATAAACATTAATTGCATTTATAGTAATTAAATGTGCTAAAGTCCCAAAACTTATTTAACAAATTGTGAAAAACAATCTGATGTAGGCGTGTCCCTATCCGGATATCATTCGTGCCCAAGGAAATCTTCAGGGGACTTTGTTATTAGAATTTCTAGAGATATTTGTTATGTTACATCACAAACTCAGTGAGAATTTATTGTCCTCGTCTAGGAGCGAGATTCAAAATTTAAAATATCAAAGAAAAAACAAAAACAACAACAAAATATTGTCACAATTGGCTTTGTCATCTTCCAAATACTACTCGGTTTTTTTTGACAGACCTAGCAATGTAGTGATGTTGGTGTCATCTAAAAACAATGTATAACTACAAGCGTTTATCCCAAAATATGGAAACTGGCAAAAATTATTCCAATTTCAAAATCGAATTCAGTAGTATGGAGATGGGAAGGCATTTGGTCTTAATTGCTTTTTTTGATGGGCGTGCAAAATGTCTTAATTGTTTTTTTTGCATGCCCATAGTGTAAAAGGGTTGATGGGAATGCAGGAGAGTAGTAAGGAGATGGGAAGGCATTTGGTCTTAATTGCTTTTTTTTGATGGGCATGCAGAATGTCTTAATTGTTTTTTTTTGCATGCCCATAGTGTAAAAGGTATTAATTTCTGTGATTTTTGCATACCCATAGTGTTAAATGGGAGTAATAAAAAGTTTGTGCGTGCTCATAGTGTTAAAGGGGAGTAATAAAAAGTTTGTGCGTGCTCATAGTGTAAAAGGTATTAATTTCTGTGATTTTTGCATACCCATAGTGTTAAAGGGGAGTAATAAAAAGTTTGTGTGTGCTCATAGCGTAAAAGGGTGGTAGAGAAAAAAAGGCTGACCACCGGAAAATAAGCTAGCCGTCTGAAAATGGAAATTTGCGTTCTCATTATGTAAAATTTGGTTTGATTTAGTTTTTTTATCTTTTGGTTTGTTCTTGACGAAACTTGATCGTTTCTAATAAATATAACTTAATTACCAAAAATCATATTTTGATTTAGCATTTTTTTGTTTGTTCTTGACAAAACTTAATCGTTTTCTAATAAATATAGCTTAATTACCAAAAATCCGTTCTTTATATAAAAAGAAACAATCAATATTGCTGGGGTCCAAAACAATGATTTTCATTATAATTACCCAAAACATTATATCTTGCAACAATGTCTAGATCAGAAAACACAAGTCAACAAATATAAGTAAAATTTTAGAGTTTAGACTTGATAGAATTTCACAATATTGTTTAGTTTAGAATTATTCATTTTTTTGTTTTTAGCTTTTTTGTTTGTTTTTGACAAAACTTGATCGTTTGCATCTAGGGGTTGCTATTTAAAGTACAGATTTTATAATATTTTATTTTAATTTCTTGTTATTTACAAAAAAAAATTGTCGAAATCATTGCGAATTGACTAATTTTAAAATATTTTATGAAGTAATTTTGGTTTATAATGATAGATGATATGCAAACTTTTTTTTTACAAATCTGTATAAGCCTTTAAAAAAAACGAGTTAAGGATGGAATTGGGTATAACACAAAACTATCTTTTTATATAAAACATAAATTAAATAATTTAAAAACTACAGAAATATTAAGACAACATTTTTAAAAGTTATCGATTTGACAAAAATATTTATTTTGAAAGTGAGTACTCCTTTTTATGTTAATAGCAAAATACTTAAATAAAAAAGAATATTGAAATAATTCTGTATGGAAAAGTAATAAAAAATGTTGGAAGGACATTTATAACCAGTATTCATGTTGTCGGGAAAATGTTGAAAACACAAATCTTAAGTATTTTTACGCAAATTGTCTTAAAGATTATGCAATGTCGAAGTCATTGCGATACGACTATTTTTTAAATATTTCATGAAGTAAATTTGGTTAACAATGACCAATTTTTTGTAAACTTTTTTTCACATCGGTATAAGCTCTTTTAAAAAAACAAGTTAAAGATAAAATTGGATATAACTCAAAAATTAATTAATTTCAAAAACTATAGAAAAATTAAACCAGAATTTTTAAAAGTTAACGATTAGACAAAAAGATTTATTTTAAAAGTGGTATGAGTCCTCCTTGTTTTGCTTAATAGAAAAAAATTTGTATGGGAAAGTAATAAAATAGTGTTGGAATACAATTTTATGACCAATGAAATTCGCGAAAATTGATAAATCACAAATCTTAATTTTTGTACTTTCTTATCGATTATGCAATGTTGAAATCATTGCGAAACGACTTATTTTTAAATATTTCTTGAAGTAAATTTAATAATAGATTTTTTCGGTATAAGCCCTTTTAAAAAGCAAAAACCAAAATTAAATAATTTGAGCAATTATATAAATATTGAGGAGGAATTTTTAAAATTTAACGATTTCACAAAAAGTTTATCTTCGGATTGGTATGAGCCCTTCTTGTTATGTAAATAAACAAGAATAGTCGAACTATTTTTGTATGGAAAGTAATAAAATAATGTTAGAAAACATTTGATGACCAATGTAATGTTTGCTGTTATAGGGGCGAAAGCTGGATCGCCTTGTAATTGTAATTAATAGGCGAGTTCTAAGTCTGTATTAAAACTGTTTTTATTTTCTATATTGTCCCTGCTTATAAAGCTAACATGTGAATAAATCTTAGCCTAAATTCTGAGTCACTTTCTAAAGTCACTCAAATAACTTAAAATTATTATATTACAATTGTTCAGTACTTAATTTTACAGTATTACTAAACATTGGTATTTAGTCCTATAGAGTTATTGAACATTTCTACTAAGGTCACATGATTTTTAGAAAGCAAAATATCAAATCATCGATTTGATATTTGAGGGCATTTTAAATTCCACCAATTGGATATCGACTGCATTTCTAAATATTGAGTGCTTATCGAGTGTACTTTAAATTCCACCAATCGTGTGTTGAATGCATTTCTTTATATTGAGTGTAGCTCAAGTGTCCCTAGCTCAATTGTTTATTTCTTTCTATTTTGGTATCAAGTGAAACCCAAAATCTTTGACCCAATTATGAAGTAGAACGATGAACTGTTTAAATATTTGTTCAGTTCACTGACCTTGAATAATACCAATGTGTAGTCTACATATAATGGTTTCACTTTCATAATTTTATGTTCTACTGTTACTTTTACATGTAGTGTGTGTTTTAAATGCAATCGAACACAATGAATGCATGACTAATTGTCATTTGTTTATTTGTTTCATGCATTCACTACACCCCTACCCTTTCAGTAAAATCGTACAATTTTTTAAAAATTTACGATTTTAATCGTTTTGATGTGTATTGCATTCAAACAAAATTTTGATTTTTATTATTGTAATTTGAATATTTAGGTGTGCTATGTAATTATTTTTGAAAAAAAAATTTTGTTTGTTTATTTTCTTTTTGTTTCTTGTGGTATTTGTTTCCAATAAGAATGTTAAATTTAATTTATTAATTTTTTTGTTTTGTTATGTTTTGAAATCTGATTCTCTTATTTCTAAAATTTAATATGTTTTTCTTATGATATTTTACAATACGAAATCTTATTTCTAAAATTTAAATTTTTATTGCACATCATTAAATTCTTTTACTTTTTCTTTTTATATTTAGTCAATTAGTTCTTTTGTATTTTCTCTTTATATTTCTTTAATAAATTCTTATGCACAGTTTTTATTTTATTATCAATATTTAACGTAACGTTTAGTTCATCTATGCTTATAATTTTATATGGACCATGATATGGTGGGTCATTTTTCTTCCTATTACTAACTTTAACTAATACTAAATCTCCTATATTAATATCTATACTATTAATTTTATTATAAGATTCCAAACTTCTAGTTTTCTTTGTTATCTCTATAAATTCCTTAGCATTCTCTAATGAGAGTTTTAATCTTATTTTTAACTCATTTGCGTACTTATCTAAATTATATACCTTATCATTATTCATAACCTCCTCACCTGGTAAACTCGGTAGTTTCCCAAAAATTAGTTCGAATGGAGAATAACCTGTGTCTACATGTGGTGTTATGTTATAAGCGAAAGAATAATAATGTATCCACTCATGCCAATTGTCATCTTTCACAAAAGATAAAAAGTACTCGTTTAAAACTCTATGGTTCCTGTGTGTCTGACTTGTTTGTTTCTCTGACAAAGATCACACGTTGATATATATTTCTTTACCATTTTACACATGTTCTTCCATATGTATTTCTGTTTGAGTTTCAATAATGTTTTTCTAACTCCAAAATGTCCTCCGCATGGTGTGTGGTGATATAATTCAATTAATTCGCGTTTCTTTTCTTCATTCATTATTCTTTTAGGATTGCTATATAGTAGAATTCTGACGTCTTTTTCTTTACTTTTATTTAAGATTTCTTTGAATCTTTCTTTATTCACTTTACTAAATATTTCGTCACTACTTTCTAGTGCGAACATATTATAGTCTAATCTGCTTAAAACAGAAGGTAGTTTCTCCAACATTTTACCTAAGTAAAGGGGATTGTCGCTACATCTGACGGCCGTTTGATTTAGAGCATGATTATTTTCTATTTTGAATTCTGTAGTCGACTTTTCTAATATAAACTTCAATTTTCTTGCAAGTTTCATATCTTTCATGGATGTACATTCCCATACTTTAAGTTGATCAGGCTCCTTTGGAATCGTATCTTTTCCCATATTCATAGCTTCTTTTTGAGCTTCATTTCGCATATCCTCTTTTTGTATTATTCTTTCTTGTCATCACCAGCGTTTTCCTAATTGATTCATCAATTGTCTGAGGTATCATTGTTTTTAAAATATCCGAATCTAATTCTATTCTGGATAGTGCGTCTGCGTTAGTATTATTTTTTCCTTTTTTGTATATTATTTGAAAATCGTAATCAGATAATTCCAATCGTATTCTGGTTAATATGGAACTCGGGTTTTTATGTGAAAATAGTGCGATTAGTGGACGATGATATGTCACGACAATAAATTTTCTTCCAAATAGGTATGGGCGAAAAAATTGTATGCCCCAGTGTATACCAAGTAATTCTTTTTCTATAACAGGTTTATTTCTTTCATGTTTGTTTAATGAGAGACTTGCAAATTATATTGGTCTATATTCTCCAATTTCTCATTGTGACAAAACAGCTCCTAATGCAAAATCTGATGCATCAGTTGTTAATATAAACGGTTTTTCGAAATATGGATATTGCAAAATGGGTGGACTTATTAGTTTATTTTTTAGTGTTTCAAATGCCGTTTGGCATTGTTCTGTCCATTCAAATTGTTGGCCTTTCTTCAACAAATTATTCTAACAATTTGCTATGTCTGCAAAATTTTCGATAAATCGTCTGTAATAATTGCAAAATGCTACAAATCTTCTTACATCGCACAGTGGTCCAAATGCTTAACCTAGCCGGAAGAAAGTCATAACTCGCTTTTGAAAAGCCGCATTGACATGGAACTTTGCACGTTCATAGATTTTATCAATAAAAACACTCACTAAAAAAATGGGCGCAATCGGTGAAATGGGCGTGGCAAATTTTTTGTTAAAAAATAAAAACAAATAATATACCTGTATTTTTGTAAAACATTATTTATTTATTTATCTAAAATTTCGAATTTTTATCACAAATTGTAATCTACATTAATAGGAGCTATAGAAAGAAATAATGTTTTCAATTTAATGAAATATGAATATGTATATGTATATACATATATAATCCAAATATTCAAAATGTTAAAGGCAAGTCAAAGACAACTGAAAATTATTCAAAAAACAACGGCCTGTGGTGAACAAACACAACAAATCGAAAAAGAAAATATGTTTTCTTTAATCTGATTCAATTTTAGAATCGAGGAACGACTCTGGTAGAGAAGCATCTGAAAGTAACGCAATAACTTCTTCGCCCAAAGGCTCTGTACTGCGAGAATGCATAGAAGCCTTTGTTGAAAAAGAAGAAATAAGAGGATCTGAAGACAAGAGCAGATAGTGAAAAAGATCATGCATTGTTTTTTCGCGGGACATTTTTCGGGTGTGACTTTCTCGTATATTTCGGAAGTCTTTGTTTCGAGATTCCAATGCTTCTTCCGACAACATTCCTATAGGAAGTGCAGCATATTGGATAATATCTGCACCATGAATGAGGACTTTGTGAACACTGGATGGCATGTAATACCATGAATACAATTGTATATATAGTTTTGCTGTATCCATGCCATACGTACGAAATGCATTCACGTTAATAGCAAAGCCACATGCCATTGTGTTCAACATTACACCAAATCTCTTTATTAATTCCTCGTCAACATTAGTAATTGATGAAGCAAGAGTTGGTTGCTGGAAGAATCTTCTAGCCGTATTCCCGTCATTTGTTGTTCCACATCCTGGTTTGGGAATATCAACTAACAAACCCATCTCTTTTCTTAGGCGATCAGTAATTTTTTTCTTGGTTTCCTTCTGCACAGCTTTATCAAAATCCCCTCGAGCTTGCCATTTTTTTATATCAAGTTTATAAGCTATATGAAGGATGCATTCAAAGAACCGTATCCATGCATGCAACGTCGATAGGCCATACTCAAAAAGGCTTTCATTAGGTTGTAACTTTTCAACTGCCTTTAAGTCATTCATTATAGTAGGCGAAGCTCCACATATACCACAACGTTGAGGAGAGGAATCCGCGAGCATTGAGAAGATTTTTCCATCTATCATTGTCAAATAAAAATTATGGATGATATTAATTTTTTTGCCATATTCACACATTTGCGTTGGGACTATCGCAGCTATTTGAGTTTTTATCGCATCAATTTCTTTTGTAGCTAGAGAATTGCTTTCTTTTTCAAATATAATTTTAATTGGCCTACAAAATCTTGTGGAAGATGGGCGTGGGGTCTGCCAAATTAGTTTGTTACCTTCTTTAAGCTGCAGAGGTACCAAACAAACTGCAAACAAATGTTCATCCGTTCCATCGGCATCGTTCTCATTAAAACCTTGCTTATACCGCGAATGCCCACTGCTACCATCGCATCCCCATTTATAGGACAAAATAAGCTCTGTAGGTTTACACTGTTGCAAAACTTCTTTTTGCTGCTTTAAAAGTCTTTTTGCAGTGTGATCTACTAAGCTTTGCAAAGATACTTCCGCCGATATTTCAGAAATGTTGATACCATCATTTGGATAGCATTCCCTTTTTGCAGCCAAAAGTTTATGGTATGAAGGGTAGATATCAGCGTTATGGCTTTTAGCTCCTGCACGTAAAAGACTATAAGTGTGTCTTGTGTATCCACCATCGATATACAAAACTAGCGCCTCCTCATTTGTGTATGGTATTGGTACTTTTGGAGAAAAGTTCAATTTTTTTCATTTTTGCTGCTCTTGTCGGAGAAGAGTCTACGGTTTTGACAATGCCCGCAGCATTTCTTTTTCCAGACCTATAGAGACTTGTTCCAGCAGCAAATGTCAGTTCTTCTGGGGACCAAGTCTCAAATAAAGGTGCAACTTTCTTTCGCTTTGCTCTCTCTTATCTGAGAATTCTTTAGAAGGTCTGCCATAGTTTGATGTCGACGGCCGATCCAGTAATCCGTCATCCTGAGGTGCTGAAGAAGACTTAATTGGAATTACAAAATTCCGATCTAACCAATGTTTATTTGTAGTCTCGAAAACTAGCTTTGTTCGATTGGCTTGAGCCCACTTCTTAGCCAGAAACCATACAAACATTCGAGCAGATTGTTTCACTTGTTTGCAATAGCTATCCGTTTCATTATTCTGAAGCCCGATCTTATCAAAAACATGTGATACAACAGCATTAAGTTTCTTATTTTGTTGTTTTTCACTATACCAAGCATCAAATAGTTCCCTCTTAGTAATGGACATTTTAAACTGTAAACCAAATAAAAAGCATTTAGGCAAAAACTGGCAGCTAAATTTGAAAACATTGACAAGCTACCATTATACAGATTACAAAACCACAAAAAATAGAATTAAAGTCTTATAAATTCCCATTTAAAACTCTAGTTGAATTTGGACATTGAACAAAATGTTAACATATAAGACACACACGTACAAAACTGCATTTTTTTCTAAACAAAACATTTTATTTGAAATATAAAAATAGTAAAATTTGTTCCTACTTTTGTTAAAGTAATTTCAGCAAAAAAATAATTTAAAAACTTTTTTCTTATTTTTTCACGACAACTTTAATTTCGGTACTAAATATCAACTGAGCTATAATAGAAAAACAAAACAGCAATTACGTGTGTTTAAAACAAGAAAGCAAACCTGAAACAGAAGTTAAATAAATAAAAAATGTACCGTTATGCACTGTGGGCACTTGTCAACTTATTATCAAACAAAATATTTAGTTTCGAAATAGTAAAAAAAATTACTTTCTTCCGGCTAGATGGAGAATTTGGACCACTGTGCATCGTCAGCATTTTTTGGTGTTGGGTATTTTGGTATTGCATTAAATTTTTCAGGGTCTGGTTTGATTCCGTCTTGTGTTATTAAATGTCCAAGATATATGACTTCTGGTTTTAGAAAACAACATTTGTCAGCTTTAAGTTTCAAATTGTATCTTCTCAACTTTTCAAAAACTTTTACTACACTCAAAAAAAAAGTTTGTAAAGTTAGCAAAAAATTTTGCTGAGTCAGCAAAATTTTAGTCAGGAGGATGCTTGCAAAAAAGTTGCTAATGTCAGCAAAATCTTTTGCTGAAAATCAGCGAGCTGATTTTTAGCAACAAAATTTGTAGATTCAGCAAAAGTTTTGTTAACACCTCAGTAGATTAGAAATACAAAAGCCTTGCTAAAAATTAATAAATTTTTTGCTGAATTTTAGTAGACTGAAAAAAACGCAAAAAATTTGTAGAAAAATTGTAATTTAGTTAATTTATTTGCTGAAAATCATAAAACATATTTTAGTGATTCTTTTAAAAATAATTAACTATAATAACGAAATATAAAAATTTTCATTTTCCACATTGACGACATGAATTTATTTAATATCTGAAAATATATATAAATAAATATATATAACATAACAAAAATTGTCTTTCAATTACTTACATCAATGGTTGTCTAAATGATGCTATCGTTTAAATGATGCTATCGCAACTGCCGAAGATAATTATAGAAACGAAATGAAAAAATAAACAAAAACAAACGAAACGAAAAAAACAATAAGAAAAAGGAACCATAAAAAAATCTACCTAAGATGTGTGTCTTTGTCTTTCAATTTACTCTGTCTGTGTGTCTTTGTCTTTCAATTTACTCTGTCTACATTTCACTTTCCTCTTCTCTACTACATCTTGACATGCCGCGACATCTACTTCATTCTGCGTATATCTTTCAATCTGGTTGTCGTCCACACTATTAATGTGCTTATCAGCACAAGTTTTTTTTAGCAAAATTAATTAGTAATACATTAGTATATTAGTAAAGCATTAGTATAAGACAGTTAAGTGCTGAATAAGTATAACAAAAATTTTAGCTGAAAACACGATTTTAGCAAAAAATAAGACATAAAAAAATCAACCATGGAAGTTTTTGTATCTCTTTTTCATACATAAAACAAAATTGAGGATTAAAATAACTTAAATTTTGCGTTGTCACCGGCTTGTGAAAATAATTGTCTATTAATTAAATAAAAGACAAAATAAAATATTTATTTATTTAAACTAAATGTTTATATGTGTGGTCAAATTGCAAACAAACATATACAGAAATGTAGACAGAGTAAAGTGAAAGACAAAGACACACATCTTAGGTAGATTTTTATGGTTCCTTTTTCTTATTGCAAAAAGGGTTGTTTTTTCGTTTCGTTTGTTTTTGTTTATTTTTTCGTTTCTATAATTATCTTCGGCAGTTGCGATAGCATCATTTAGACAACCATTGATATATTTATTTCTATATATTTTCAGATATTAAATTAATTCAATGTCGTCAATGTGGAAAAATGAAAATTTTTATATTTCGTTATTATAGTAAATTATTTTTAAAAGAATCACAAAAATATGTTTTATGATTTTCAGCAAATAAATTAACTAAATTACAATTTTTCTACAAATTTTTTGCGTTTTTTTCAGTCTACTAAAATTCAGCAAAAATTTATTAATTTTTAGCAAGGCTTTTGTATTTCTAATCTACTAAGTGTTAGCAAAACTTTTGCTGAATCTACAAATTTTGTTGCTAAAAATCAGCTCGCTGATTTTCAGCAAAAGATTTTGCTGACATTAGCAACTTTTTTTCAAGCATCCTCCTGACTAAAATTTTGCTGACTCAGCAAAATTTTTTGCTGACTTTACAAACTTTTTTTTTGAGTGTAATCAATGTTGCATCTGTATGCTGCTAGAAAATCTCTACCAAGAATTCCATCTGTATGTATTGGAAAATTATTGTCTACTATCTATATTTTCTGTTCTATTATATTGTTATTCAAATTTATCTTAACAGTTGTGGAACCCAAAGACTTAATTATGTCTTCTGAAATTCCTGTTACATCGCAATAATTATCTTGATTTACATCATATTTGTGTAAAAACTCTTCTTTGCACAGTGAGACATCTGCTCTTGTGTCAATTAAAAATGTAAGTACATTGTCCGTATTTTTAATGTTCAATCTTACATAAATTCTTTTAGTTTCTAATTGGTTCCCATAGGAGACTCTGTTCGTGCAGTCTGCGGGTTTTGGGAGTTTCCCTGGTTTTGAATCTGATTTATGTTACGATTTCTATTATTATTTTCTCTTCGTTGGTTGTTACCTCTATGGCTATTATTGCCATTATTGTTACGACCTCTGTTATTGCTGTTGTTTCTATTATTGTTATTATTATTATTGTTGTAATTATTTCTATTGTTGTTGTTATTATTTCCAGTTCTGCACATATTCGCAAAATGGTTTGGTTTACCACAAATGTTACACGTTTTACCGTCTGCAGGACATCTAATGGTGTGAGACCTGCCACATTTATAACATTTTGACTGTTTATTATTTTGTCCGCTTGAATTATTTTTATGTGCATTTTGGTAAAATACTTTTTTCTGTTCCACTCGGGATGAGAATTTTTCTGCAATTTTAAGCGCTTCGGTAAAAGTATTTACCTGGCTTGCCTCTATTGTGGATATTACTTGAGGATCATTTAATCCATTAATGAATTGGTTAAATTCTATTGTACCATTCATTTTAATGATTGTAGCTCTTTTATCCTCGCCTTCTTCCGCTATTTGAATCTCATTTAGTTCTGTAATAAGATCTTCAATCTTTGTAGCGAAATCATTTACGTTATTATTCCTTTGTGCTGTTCGAGTGATTTCATTCAGAATAGTATTTGTCGTTTTCGTAGGTTTATATGCTTTTTGCAAAGACTTTACCAATTCTTCAATAGTGGTTGGTATTATATCTTGTTTAATTCTGTTTTGGACTTTTAAATCCAATCTAGAGTTGAAAATGAAAAATGCGTTTCGTTTTGCAGTTGCCCCAGTTCCATTGACCATTTCAACATCTGTTATAAATTTATGTAATTCAGACTTTTTGCCTGAAAAAGAGGTACCAATTTGGTAATGGTGGATAACTCATTCATATCCATGTTTTCCATTATAACACACACTCGTTTCTCAAGATCTATTCTCTTTTTGGAATGTTGTTCGAGCAAATCAAGTGCTTCTATTTTCGTTTTCTCGAATTTAATTAAATTTTGTTTTCTAGTATCTGCAGAAGTACTAGATTCTGATAACAATTCTTCAAATTTGCTTTCCAAATCTTCGATTTCTATCTAAAGATTGTATTAAATTATCCATTTTATTTTATTAAATTGAATATGCAAAAGAAAAATTCTATTTGGCATATTTTCGCATCATTAGAATGGTTTCTATTTCTACGTCGTTTATTGAATTTTCTTGTTCTACAAAACCTATATCTTTTCTAATTTTACTGTTCTATAACAGATTTGATTCTATTCTTCCTTTTCAAATATTTTACTAATAAATGAAGTATTTTGTAATCTAGTAATATCAAAACCGGTAATAGTATGCACGCTAAAATGAACCATCCAATATATTTATCATAATATTCTTGTATTTTATTTCTTATGTTTATTGTAACAAAAATGCCAAAATGTCTTTGACTGAAACAAGATTGTTATTTTGAGCAATGTTACTTAGTTCATTTACACTTTGTGTTATTGTGTTGGTGATATAAGTTTTTACCCAAGATACAACAATTAAAGTGAACATTGAAAATAAAAATAGCGTTAAAATCGTTATTAGTATTTCTTCATGTTAATTTTCAAATTTAAAATCTATTTAACTTGCATAAGAATTTAAAAAAATTTTTTTTTTTGTATATATATATATTTTATTTTTTTCTTTTGATATAAAATAGAGTCTACTTTACGGGTTCATAAAAAATAATCTAATAAAATTTAGTGTTCATTTAAAAATTTTTTGCTTTATATTTATATTTTATTTTATTCTTTTGATAAAAAATAGAGTCTACTTTACGAGTTCATAAAAAATAATCTAATAAAATTTAGTGTTCATTTAAAAATTTTTTTCTTTATTAATTTGACAGTGCGATTCTATTAATTTTTGGATTTCATCTATCCTTTCCCAGTATTTGCTGGCAATTTCCCAACTAGGTGGTGGAGATGAGTTAATTATCCTTTTCAAATTAGCTATTTCTCTCCTTTTGTTAACCAAAAAGCCTCCTCTGCGCTTTGGTGGTTTGGTGTTTCTCTTGTTAGTGGTTTTACCCTGTTTTTATAATCTTCAATCGTTATTGATTTAGGACCTATGTTATTAGTTTCTTTTCCCACTATAGGGTAAATTTCGAAAAAAAAAAAATTTGTTTATGTTATCTGTGAAAATGGGCGAAGTCGCCTCCGTTCGGTCAGGTGCTCATCAAGGAGCGCATTGTGTGTTTTTTGTTCTTATAATTATCTTTTTATTTTTGCTTTACTGCTGCTTTTCTGCTGCTTCACATATACTTTTGGCTTTTCTGCTCTTCCTATCTTTTGGCCAGACAGGGCACTTCCCTCTCGAAGCTGACAGATCGTTGTGGCTGATCTGTCAGGACTCTTTTTTTTCAGTAGGGTGCTTCTTTTGATAGCACTCTTTTTTGGTCCTTTATACCGATCTTGGGTGGTTAGTTTTTGTTTAGCACTCCAAGAGTATTCGGCAGGATCGCCATTTATGTTTGCTGTTATAGAGGCTGGATCGCCTTGTAGTTGTAATTAATAGGCGAGTTCTAAGTCTGTAGTAAAACTGTTTTTATTTTCTATTTTGTCCCTGCTTATAAAGCTAACATGTGAATAAATCTTAGCCTAAATTCTGAGTCACTTTCTAAAGTCTCTCAAATAACTTAAAATTATTATATTACAATTGTTCAGTACTTAATTTTACAGTATTACTAAACATTGGTATTTAGTCCTATAGAGTTATTGAACATTTCTACTAAGGTCACATGATTTTTAGAAAGCAAAATATCAAATCATCGATTTGACATTTGAGTGCATTTTAAATTCCACCAATTGGATATCGACTGCATTTCTAAATATTGAGTGCATATCGAGTGTACTTTAAATTCCACCAATCGTGTGTTGAATGCATTTCTTTATATTGAGTGTAGCTTAAGTGTCCCTAGCTCAATTCTTTATTTCGTTCTATTTTGGTTTCTAAGTGAAACCCAAAATCTTTGACCCAATTATGGAGTAGAACGATGAACTGTTTAAATATTTGTTCAATTCACTGACCTTGAATAATACCAATGTGTAGTCTACATATAATGGTTTCACTTTCATAATTTTATGTTCTACTGTTACTTTTACATGTAGTGTGTGTGTATTTGTTTTGAATGCAATCGAACACAATGAATTGTCATTTGTTTATTTGCTCCATGCATTCACTACACCAATATACGCGTTGAAAGTTTAAATTTGCCAATTTAGCAAACACAGATCTTATGTTTTTATGGCAAATTTTCTTAACGACTACAAGATGTCGTAATCATTACCAAGCAACTAATTTATAAATATTTTATGAAATAGATATGGTTAATAACGATTTTTTTGCAAATCGGTATAATCCCTTAAAAAACGCTCTAAAGATGAAATTCGGTACAATATTTTTTTTGCAAATTGGTATAATCCCTTAAAAAACGCTCTAAAGAAGGAATTCGGTGCAATACAGAACGAAAATTCTACAAATTATAATTTTTGGAGGAAAAAGATCAACGCTGTATCCGTATTATTTACTTGATGAGAAGTAAAAAACTAAATTGGAAGAATTGAACTAATTCAAATTTGAATAATCTACCCCTTCTAGATTGTCCTCTGATGATTTTCGGTGATGTGAAATTAAACATGTAAGGGACCTGTCAGTAGATAAAGTCTGCATTAAATTAGCGGCTAACGTCATTATTAATTAATAAATTGAATTATCTTGCTCGAATTATAATTTATGATAACAGATTGAAAAATATACTTTTGGTTTTAATTTCTTAAAATTTAAAAATAAAACATATTTTTAAAGACTATAGAAATATTGAGGAAAATTGTTTTAAGCTAACGATTTGACAAAAAAAAAATATTTTGAAAGTGGTATGAGTCCTCTTTTTTTTTTGTTAATAGAAAAAAAATTAATAAACAAGAATATTGAAATTATTTTTTTATGGGTAATTAATAAAACATTGTTAGAATTTTTTTTTTTACCAATATCGGGTCGTTGTTTAAACACGTATTTTGAAATATTTTTAGAAGTGTTTTTGGTTAAAAACTATCGACTTTTTCGCAAACATTGCAAACAATTTTAGGTTTGGCGAGATTATTTTTATATTTTTTATCAGGCAGATTCAAGAGAATAAGAATCTTCTTTCGAATTTTTGTATAATCAGAAATGTAATTTTGATATATTCGGGTTATCAAACATATCAAAATTAAATCAAAAAACTTATAAAATAATAAATTGGTTGTTACTTGTATTAATTTTGGTTAAATCAGCGAACTTTAATATTTCAGCTAATAAAATATATCAAACAAAAAAAAAATAATTTAAGCCAAACAGAAAATTATAAAACGATAAAAATATAAAAGTGTTTTTATATAAATAGAATATTTTTAGTTTTCAAGGTTTAGTAACGTCATGATGCTTGTTAGGAAAAGGCCCTAGCCACGAGTTTGATTGCTAAAAAGACAAGAATGAAGAAAAATTGATGATTAATTGGATTTTTATTTAAGCTATGCCTATTCTGGAGGCTCTAGCTTTTCTAAAACTTCGGTTCTGATGAGATCTTTAGACAGATTAAAATACATGTATCAACCTAGCTAATATATAGACTTGGCTTAATTTTTGTAAATATACGGAGGTTGAAAGCTCGTTATAAATGAATAAAGATAAAAATGTGAATTTTGAAAGTGGTATGAGTCCGTTTGCAGTTAATTTCGCAACATCTATTAAAAGTTCTTTGCGATATGAAAAATTTTAAGTGATAACAAATGCATGCAAAAATTCTTATCCAATTGCACCCAGATTTTTAAAGACGTTAAAATGCAAAACCTTTTATATCTCAATTTAAAAACAAGTACTCATGCCACTTTCAAAATAAATGGTTCATATGTTGATTTTTAACCAGTAATTTAATTTAAATTTTCTATTACTATTTTCTATATAATAAATTGTTTTTGATATTATCTTGTTTTAGTTTTATAGTTTTTTAAAAGCCCTCTAATAACCTAAATATTTATTATTCTTTTAAGGTTGAAGTGTTTGATGTACTTTTTATAAGAGAACAAGAAAAACGTCATGTTGTCCATTGTATGTCGTGTGCCCGTAAACAGTCACCCAATTTTCATGGAATAGTTTGTTTAGAAGAATATCGCTTATCGGAATTGTGTCAAATTTATGATGCCTTCTCACTCCATAAAGCTCATACACTGCCTCAAAATTCTCCAATAAATCAATGATATGTATTATATTTAGATAATTTCATTTTGTTTAAATTTAATTTTTTTTTATATTGTACAAGACTATGTATGGATATTTATTATGAATTTATTCACATATTTCTAATTATATTTACACTAAAAATTTATTTCTATGTACTAAGTAAACAATAATTAAATACACGATATATTTTTGTGTGTTGATCTCATGATTTAAACCCAATCCATATCATAGCAGTCTCATTGTCAGTGATACAGTTTTGGTAACAAAAAAAAATAAAAAACATTTTTGACTGTAGCTGTAACTGATACTGCGAGGGTCTGGTTCTAGCTCTACCAACATGATAAATATTTTGTATAAACCTTAATTGTATTTTTATTTTTTACCATCTTGATGACTGAGGTAAGTTTTGTTGTACCTAACTAGAACACGTGAGATGATTAAAACAGGGACCGTAATCATTATGAGTTTTATAATAAAAATTACACAATAATGATTATGTTATGAATTTTAATGATTTTCTTCAATGGTAATGATTATTTTTGAGTAATAATAAAAAAAATCAGCAATAATCATTATTTTTGAGCAAAAAATATAAAACTCAAAAATAATCATTATTTATGATTTTTATTTTTTACGCTCAAAATAAAACTCACTTTCATGTAGGTGTAAATATATATACATATTAGGGTGGTGCGATTAGTATGGAAGGAAAAAAATCTTAATGGGCGCTTCGCGTTTCTGATTCTTGGGATTGTACTGAGCAAAAAAGTCCACTAAAACATACGTCTACGGTGAAAATGGAGCTTCCAAATTTTGACTTTACGGCAAAAAAGCCCTATTTTGAAATTAATAATTAACCCCTTAAACCCCACCCACAAATATGATTGATGCATTAATGTGCTAGAGAATCTTCCAAAGAAGAGATTGATACCATAATCTTGGATAAGCTTCTCCTCCTTTCTGAGATATGTCCATCCCACACATTGTTACTTTCACAAAATACGGCAAAAAAACCCTATTTTGAAATTAAAAATTAACCCCTTAAACCTCACCCACAAATATGATTGATGCATTAATGTGCTAGAGAATCTTCCAAAGAAGAGATTGATACCATAATCTTCGATATGCTCGTCCTACTTCCTGAGATATGTCAATCCCACACATTGAAAGTGAGTTTTATTTTGAGCGAAAAAAATAAAAATCATAAATAATGATTATTTTTAAGTTTTATTTTGTTTGCTCAAAAATAATGATTATGGCTGATTTTCTTTATTATTACTTAAAAATAATCATTACCATTGAAGAAAACTTTAAAAATCAAAAATTTAAAAATCATGACGGATATGCAAAGATTGTCAAAAAATAATAATAATGGTGCAATAAATTTTTTTTTATGTCAAAAAAACGAGCAATAATCATTATTTACGGTCCCTGGATTAAAAGGGTGTGGCGTAGGGTTTTTCGTTTCCCTGACTTTCACTTCATGTTCACATTTTTTAACTTTATTTTTTTTTTATTTCTAATTTAGAATTATAAACGGTTTTTTTTTATAGAGGGATAGAACTTCGAAATGGAATAAAACAGAGATGAATTTTTTAAATTAAATTTTTTATCTTCATTCGAAAGATAATCTTCAGGCATTATAATTTAAATATTGGCTTGGACGTAGTCTAATCTGGATTTCCAATTTTCGATGACTCATGGTTACTAAAGTCGACTTATTAATTGAAGGAGCTTTATCTTGTTTGTGTTTCTTCGGTGGAACAACCTCTGCATCGTCTGTATGCAATGGTAGAATTTTTAAAGTTTCCCTGACTGGGGTTTTTTCTGCATCTTCGTGAAATAATGGTGCTAGTCTGGTAATGGATCGCCTTGATATTCCCTTCGCTGTTTTTAGGTATACCACCCGAATCTTACCGTCATTTCCCTGGTAGGTCTTGAGAATTCTTCCGAGTGGTCAATGCATAACAGGTACTTTATCTTCCTTTATGATGACCAATTGCCTTCTTGCACATTCTCGGATGATGTTTTCCATTTTAGTTTTTCTTGAAGATGGTGTAAATACTCGGTAGACCAATTTCTCCAGAATTCATGTTTAAAGTTGAAATACATGTTCCCACCTTTTGTCAAGGGGCTTGATTGGCTGTGCTCCACTAGTATCCACTTGACCTGTGGGGGGCTCTCCAATTGAGAAGTGTCCTTTGGATTGGTTGTCAGTGGTGTAAGCGGTCGTGAATTTAAAATTGCTTCGATTTAAATTATTACTGTTTCAAGCTCTTCGTGCGTGAGCGAAGCTGTTGATGCACTTCGTAATAACATTTGTTTGTCGGATTTAACGGGTGCCTCCAAAATGAGGTGTTCTAGTGGGTATGAATTTGAATTCAATGTTCGCCTGGCTGCATGATCAGATGATCGATTCTTGTGAGGTCTTAGCAAAGATGGCCTCGTCTAATTCTTTTAGTTGATTTCGTGCACCGATGAAATTTGTAGCGTTGTCTGAATAAATTGTCTGACAACGTCCTCGCCGTGCTAAAAACCTTTTGAGAGCTCCAATAAATGCATAGGTGGTGAGGTCACTCACTTCTAAATGTGCGGCCTTTGTTGAGAAACGGATGAAAAGTGCTACGTAGACCTTATGTGGTCTTTTACCTCTTTATTTATAATGGACCCAGAAG
This sequence comes from Delia radicum, assembly GCA_021234595.1. NCBI lineage: Eukaryota > Metazoa > Arthropoda > Insecta > Diptera > Anthomyiidae > Delia > Delia radicum. The sequence continues at coordinate 178,025,843 of CM037854.1, forward strand.
GGACCACAGTAATCGACTCCCGACTTAATAAATGGTCGAGCTGGGGTGAATCTACTTGCTGGTAGTTCGCCCATATCTTGGGTCAGTAATTTTGGTTTTGCCCTTGTGCATCGGACGCAATTTCGGACGGTAGTTCTGGCCATTGATTTGCCTTTGATGATCCAGAATTGCTGTCTGGAAATTGCTAATAATGTTTGTGGACCACAGTGATGATTGTCCTTACGAATCATTTTCAATATTAGTTTTGAAATTGGATCGTTGTATTGGATGTTTGGCGTTGAAGGATAGGTGTGAGGCCTCTAGTCTTCCCCCGACTCGAAGAATATCGTTTTCGTCAAGGAAAGGAGATAGGTTGCTGATGGAACTGGAATTGCTAATTTCTTTGTTTGTTTCTAGTTTGATAATGTCATCCTTGAAATCAGCTACTTGTATGGTTCTGGCGATAAGCTGCAGTGCTGACGTTAATTCGGTTGGGGTAATTATCTTGGTTGTTGCTCGATCGTCCGTTGTTAGATTGGTGTTCTGGATATTTTGTAAATGATTATTGATTTTGTAAATGATCTCTTCTAATCCTGCGTAAGCAATTGAAGCGGTGGTAACAGTTTTTTGCTTAAACTCCATGTCAATTGTAGGTTGTAGGTTTTTCAAGAATGCCTTAGGCCACTGATCTTCTTTACCATGTCAGAAAATTGTTCCATAGAACCACAAGCTGCATGCTGATAACTTCTCGGGACTTAAACCTCTTGAGATTAGGTCAGCGGGATTTTGCTTGCAACTAACTTGGCGCCATTGTGTGTTTAACCCGTGTATTTTGCTGATTCGATTTGATACAAAGGTGCGGAGTGAGGATGATAGTGAGTTGATCCAATCTAGTACTATTTCAGAATCGGACCACAGGTATTTTTGATTGTTTTCAATTTGCAGTTCTGTCCATACTCTTGTTGTGAGTTCGGCTCCAAGTGCAGTAGCACACAGCTCTAGCCCCGCCTAGCAATTGGAAGATTGTTTTTTGATAAATCACCAAAACGAGTCTTTTTCGAGTACTTTTGGTGATCAATAACTGATTAATCACTTACACGGTTAAAAAGGGACTCGAAAATGTTTCGCGCTTATGAGTAAAAAGTGCTTGTTTTGAAACGCAACAACAAATTATATAGCACTCGCAAATCAATCTTCTAGGTGTTTAAAATGTAATTGTTTTTTTCGTTATATAAGATCACAATTTGCTCATCTAGAAGATTGAAAACTGCTTGATCGCAAATAGATAATGCAGGTGTTTTAAATGTGATTAGTTTTGTTTGTTTTGCTATCGTATTTGGAGCAGAGAGATGATTAAACACTGCTTGTTTGTTGTTTTTTTTTCTTAAGAATAACGGGATAATTTTTGCGTATTCTTGAGTAAATGTCAACAAGTTGGATATTTGTCTAGTTATAAAAGTTTCATTGAAGTGTAAGCAATGATGTAATGAATGAATGAAAATGTACAAATTTTATTTTTAAGTTTTTGTTTCCTTTCGAAATGACAATAGTTTTTGTGTTATGTTAGGTGTAGTCTTATATTTGTGTTAATTTAAAAAAATATTTACTTTATGTATTAGTTTTTTATTAAAAATAAATCTTAATTTAAATTGAATATTATTCTTTTATTTCTTTTAAGAAAATAAAAAGTGACTCACAGCTTATTTCGTGTGTTAAACTGTTAAGAACATATTTGTTAATATTTTTAACATTAACTTAAATATTAAGTCCAAATGGGTATTTTTTTAAAGATATATTATTTTTTATTATATTTACAAGAAAAAACTTAAAAAAAATCAAATCTTTAAAAAAATGCCCATTTTGAATAAATATTTAAGTTAATGTTAAAAATATAAACAAATATGTTCTCTAAAGTTTAACACACGAAATAAGCTGTGAGTCACTGTATATTTTCAAATGACTAGAAAAAGACTCTGAAACAGACTGATAAGGGACTCAAAAAAGACTCCCAAACAGACTGATAAGTGGCTCTAAAAAGACTCCTTAACATAATGATAAGTGACTCAAAAAAGACTCGTAGCTTATTCGAAGAAGAATCATACATGACCATAAAACGATTCGAAAAAGACTATAAAATGATCCAAAACTAACAAAAAAACAGTATCATAAATGAGTCATCAAGAAGAGTCGCGGCTAGGGTACCATTTTCTACCGACAAATGTATCATTTATGATCAGAAAATGAGAGCATATTCCAGCTTTTTAGTCGCGCAGAAGTATCATAAAAGACTCGAATATGATTAAAATTTTCAAAAAATGCTGGGTGGGAGCCTGGGTAGGGTTAACTTCCTTAGCGGAGCAACACATGATTTGAAGCATAATCAAAAATGTGTCTCTTAGTGTGTACGCTGTTTAGGTGGTTTAAATTCTTGCAAAATGTCGTCCAATGTGAGTTTAGATTTGCTGGCAACGGGTCATCCCATGCGATTTGTAATTCCCATAACTGTGTATGAAAATTTTTGCCGCTACTACCACAGGACCTGCTATTCCTAATGGATCAAATATTCTTGCAACTTCCGATGTAACAGAACGTTTTGTTATTGTCTTTTTGTCTTGGACGTCTGCCTTAAGACAGAACAGATCTGATTTGGGAGTCCATGTCAATCCTAAAACCTCAATGCTTCGTATTGATTCATGAAGTCGATGTATTGGAACTTTAACGAGGGATCCTTTGCTAGTCTTCGTTCTAAAGCCTGGAATCTTGATAGGGCTACATTTTTTGTTTCACCTAGGGAGGTCGGATTCTCCGAAAATGGCAATCGGTGTTTCACACCTTTGTTCATCGATTGTGAGAGTTTTATTTGTATCGAAGTCATCTACTTCCCAAAATCGTTTTATGAGTTCAGTTGTAGTTGCTTGATCTTCACCGTAAATTGAGCAAATTGCTGAGGTTCTTGCCACCTTCTTTATTTTGCCGCTCACTATCCAACCCAACTTCGTATTCTGGAGCGTAGGTAGCTCATCTGATAATTTGACCGGTCGTCATTAGATCTTGGTAATATTCTGCTCCCAGCAGAATATCAATTCTACTGGAATCGTTATCAGCTAATTGTATATTTTCCGGTATTGGCCATGGTGAAATGTTGAAGTCTTGATCCGGTTGATCCGGAATAATGCTCGGGATCACGAACGCCTCAAATCTGGTTTTATATTTGCTTGTTCTAGATTGTAGGTTCACGTTGACACGTTTGTCTGTAAACTTCGACCTTCTGCCATCTGCTTCGATCCTCAGGGATGCTTCTGATGGTTTAATGTTGAGTTTGTTTATCAGCCTTTCCATCACGATGTTGATTTGTGATCCCGAGTCCAAAATTGCCTTGAACTCGCCAAATTGCCCATTGTTTGCCTGAATCCTGACTCTTGCTGTTGCCAACAGCACGTAACCCTCCCGGGGGCCATGGTGTTGTGCTGAAGCAACCGTAGGTGGAGCTGGTACTGTTTTCATGAGTTGCTGTGAATTACTATTGTCATCGTTGTGCACCAATGTGTTGCGCCTGTGCTGACACTTGGTGCAATGTTGTGAAGAGCATTTATTTGCAAAATGCCCTGGTTTTAAGGAATTGATGCATAAATTGTTTGACCTTAGACGTTGCAACCTTTTATGGATCGGATTCCCTTGTTGCTGCCGTGGAACATGTTTTATGTGGTAGTTTTGTTGAAGGTTGCTTGCCCTTCTGGGATATTGCCTCCAATGTTTGGAATCTGTTTTCCAAGAACTTAAGGAATTCTTCAAGTGACGGAATTGCTTTTGGCTGTGATAGGGACTGCTCATACAGCATATGAGTACCCTTGGCCAATTTGCTGATAATTATATAAACAATGATTGGGTCCCAAGTTTGTGTGTTTACACCCACATTGTTAAGTGCTGGAATTGTTTCCCTTGTGGTGTCATGGATGGATTTGATAGTTGATGCAGATGGATTATCAGAGGGTAACCTGTTATGTCCAGTTAACCTTTCCAGTAATGTGAACGTTAGAATTCTGGCATTTTTGTATCTGTCTTGTAGCATTTTCCATGCTGTTGTGTAGTTGGCTTCGGCTGATGATAAATGCTGGATAAGACTCTGCGCTTCTCCCTTAACGTGGTTTTACAGGAACCACATCTTTTGTATAGCTATGATGGCTGCTTGTGGATAATTTCGTTAAAAAGGTCGTAAAAAGACTGCCATTGTAGATATTAGCCATTGAAAGGTTGTATTGTTAGGTTAGGTCGAAAAGAGGATTCGGAGAAGGGAAATGCTTCCCTAATCCGACTCAAGTCCCTGAGGACTTACACTTAAGCCAGAATGTCGGCTTGTTGTGCGCTCTAAAAATCGGTCCCATGTTGTTGAATCGGTGAAATCACTGAATCTGAAATCACTACTGAGAAGCCTTTGTTGCGTTTCCCCCCACCCGTGGTAAGGAACTTGAAATTCAATAATCACGTCGGGGTCACCAAATGTTGTGTATCTCTTTAGGTTTACTGTCCAAGCACATAAACTTGGATAGTTACTAAGATGTGCCACCTTTGTCCATCGATTGTGAGGGTTTTATCTGTATCAAAGTCATCTACTTCCCAAAATCGTTTTATGAGTTCGGTTGTAGTTGCTTCGTCTTCACCGTAAATTGCTGAGTTATCCAACCCAACTTCGTATTCTGGAGCATTGGTAGCTCGTCGGATTCTTTAATTTGGCCGGTCGTCTTAGATCTTGGTAATATTCTGCTCCCAGCAGAATGTGAATTCTAATGGAATCGTTAAAGTTTATATCAGCTAATTGAATATTTTTTGGTATTGGCCATGGTGAAATGTTGAAGTCTTGAGCCGGTTGAGCTGGAATAATGCTCGGGAGCACGAACGCCTCTAATCTGGTTTTATATTTGCTTGTTCTAGATTGTAGGTTCACGTTGACACGTTTGTCTGTATACTTCATCCTTCTGCCAACTGCTTCGATCCTCAGGGATGTTTCTGATGGTTTAATGTTGAGTTTGTTTCTCAGCCTTTCCGTCACGATGTTGATTTGTGATCCCGAGTCCAAAATTGCCTTGAACTCGCCAAATTGCCCATTGTTTGCCTGAATCCTGACTCTTGCTGTTGCCAACAGCACGTAACCCTCCCGGGGGCCATGGTGTTGTGCTGAAGCAACCATAGGTGGAGCTGGTACTGGTTTTATGAGTTGCTGTGAATTACTATTGTCATCGTTGTGCACCAATGTGTTGCGCCTGTGCTGACACTTGGTGCAGTGTTGTGAAGAGCATTTATTTGCAAAATGCCGTGGTCTTAAACAATTGATGCATAAATTGTTTGACATTAGATGTTACAACCTTTTATGGATCGGTTGATTTAAAAACGCTTGACATCTGTATAGCGGATGTTATTTATATTGCCAAGCACTGCAATTCCTTTCATTATCGGATGCCCTTGTTGCTGTCGAGGAACATGTTTTATGTGGTGGTTTTGTTGAAGGTTGCTTGCCCTTCTGGTATATTGCACTCCAATGTTTGGAATCTGTTTTCCGAGAACTTAAGGAATTCTTCAAGTGACGGAATTGCCTTTGGCTGTGATAGGGACTGCTCATACAGCATATGAGTACCCTTGTCCAATTTGCTGATAATTATATAAATAATAACTGCGTTCCAAGTTTATGTATCTACACCATTGTTAAGTGCTGTAATTGCTTCCTTGTTGTATCATAGAGGGATTTGATAGCTGATGCAGACGGATTATCAGATTGTAATCTGTTCTGTCCAGTTAACCTTTCCAGTAATGTAAACGTTAGAATTCTGGCATTGTTGTATCTGTCTTGTAGCATTTTCCATGCTGTTGTGTAGTTGGCTTCGGTTGATGATAAATGCTGGATTAGACTCTGCGCTTCTCCCTTAACGTGGTTTTACAGGAACCACATCTTTTGTATAGCTGGGATGGCTGCTTGTGGATAATTTCGTTAAAAAGGTCGTAAAAAGACTGAAATTGTAGATATTCGCCATTGATAGGTTGTATAGTTAGGTTTGGTCGAAAAGAGGATTCGGAGAAGGAAATGCTTCCCTAATCCGACTCAAGTCCCTGAGGACTTACACTTAAGCCAGAATGTCGGCTTGTTGTGCGCTCTAAAAATCGGTCCATTTCTATTTCCTACCCCAGGAACTCCGTCGCACTGACGAATTTCCTCAACCTCTTCCATCCTATGCCCCTAAGATCCCCCATGTGGATATTGGGTCACGTGATAGTCGGCCTTATTACGGTTGTCGTAGTCGAATTTCGACTCTAGTCGAAGTCGTTGTCGATATTAATTTTTTGCGGTACTATGTAAGTTTTTCGACTGATAAGCGTTTGTAATAGATTAAAAACAAGAAGCATTATGAAGCACTCTATGACGAATTGTCAAAAACAGGTGTTTGGCGGTAATAAACTAACTTTTAATTATTTTTGTTAAATTATTAAAAATATAAAAAATGCTAAGTGTGGCCTTATTTTTATCTTCTGATGACGAAGATGAGTACACCGTGCCGGAGATGAATGCTACAAGAAGACAAATAAGGCAACAATCAAATATATTTTCAATGCCAAATTCAAAGTAAGTCGAAAAAATTTTGTTTTAGTGGAAAATAAAAATTCCTGTTAAGATTTGTGAGTTATTTCAGATTAAACAAGGAAGCCTTTAAATATGTTTTGAATAAAATAACACCAAAACTGAAAGAAGCAAAAAGATCGTCAGCTGTGCCAAATGTATTAAAGCTAGCAGCTACTATGCGGATACTTGATGAGGGAAGTTACCAAAAAGGAGCCGGTAATGACTACAATGTAGGTTAAAATTATTATATTACAATTGTTCAGTACTTAATTTTACAGTATTACTAAACATTGGTATTTAGTCCTATAGAGTTATTGAACATTTCTACTAAGGTCACATGATTTTTAGAAAGCAAAATATCAAATCATCGATTTGACATTTGAGTGCATTTTAAATTCCACCAATTGGATATCGACTGCATTTCTAAATATTGAGTGCATATCGAGTGTACTTTAAATTCCACCAATCGTGTGTTGAATGCATTTCTTTATATTGAGTGTAGCTTAAGTGTCCCTAGCTCAATTCTTTATTTCGTTCTATTTTGGTTTCTAAGTGAAACCCAAAATCTTTGACCCAATTATGGAGTAGAACGATGAACTGTTTAAATATTTGTTCAATTCACTGACCTTGAATAATACCAATGTGTAGTCTACATATAATGGTTTCACTTTCATAATTTTATGTTCTACTGTTACTTTTACATGTAGTGTGTGTGTATTTGTTTTGAATGCAATCGAACACAATGAATTGTCATTTGTTTATTTGCTCCATGCATTCACTACACCAATATACGCGTTGAAAGTTTAAATTTGCCAATTTAGCAAACACAGATCTTATGTTTTTATGGCAAATTTTCTTAACGACTACAAGATGTCGTAATCATTACCAAGCAACTAATTTATAAATATTTTATGAAATAGATATGGTTAATAACGATTTTTTTGCAAATCGGTATAATCCCTTAAAAAACGCTCTAAAGATGAAATTCGGTACAATATTTTTTTTGCAAATTGGTATAATCCCTTAAAAAACGCTCTAAAGAAGGAATTCGGTACAATACAGAACGAAAATTCTACAAATTATAATTTTTGGAGGAAAAAGATCAACGCTGTATCCGTATTATTTACTTGATGAGAAGTAAAAAACTAAATTGGAAGAATTGAACTAATTCAAATTTGAATAATCTACCCCTTCTACATTGTCCTCTGAAGATTTTCGGTGATGTGAAATTAAACATGTAAGGGACCTGTCAATAGATAAAGTCTGCATTAAATTAGCGGCTAACGTCATTATTAATTAATAAATTGAATTATCTTGCTCGAATTATAATTTATGATAACAGATTGAAAAATATACTTTTGGTTTTAATTTCTTAAAATTTAAAAATAAAACATATTTTTAAAGACTATAGAAATATTGAGGAAAATTGTTTTAAGTTAACGATTTGACAAAAAAAAAATATTTTGAAAGTGGTATGAGTCCTCTTTTTTTTTGTTAATAGAAAAAAATTTAATAAACAAGAATATTGAAATTATTGTTTTATGGGAAATTAATAAAACATTGTTAGAAGTTTTTTTTTACCAATATCGGGTCGTTAATTAAAACACGTATTTTGAAATATTTTTAGAAGTGTTTTTGGTTAAAAACTATCGACTTTTTCGCAAACATTGCAAACAATTTTAGGTTTGGCGAGATTATTTTTATATTTTTTATCAGGCAGATTCAAGAGAATAAGAATCTTCTTTCGAATTTTTGTATAATCAGAAATGTAATTTTGATATATTCGGGTTATCAAACATATCAAAATTAAATCAAAAAACTTATAAAATAATAAATTGGTTGTTACTTGTATTAATTTTGGTTAAATCAGCGAACTTTAATATTTCAACTAATAAAATATATCAAACAAAAAAAAATAATTTAAGCCAAACAGAAAATTATAAAACGATAAAAATATAAAAGTTGTCACCAAACCCTGGACAGAACGTACCGGAAGAAGCCATCCTTGTCCGACTAGCTCACGGACGACAGGGGGGGTATGACCCGCTACTTCCGGTCGAGGGCCGAACAATAAAATTTATACAAAAAAAACTTCATAGAACTAAACTCAAAAAAAACACAACTCAAAATCAACAACAAAACAAAATTAACCACAAAATATTACTTAAAAATTTCCATTACTTTATGTCCCTAAACAAAAAAACTATATTTTCTAACAAAACGGACTGGAAAAAAAATTACAATAAATTGAACTACAATACAAAAAAAACGAGGACAAAAGATGTAAGATGTCCCCCCTAGCTTGCCCACCCTACCATGGTAATCTACACTTAACATTTAAAAGATTACCCCACAAACACTGCACTAGTCACTTTAACACATACTTACGTTAACACACCAATTTTTAATCTTTAGCCGCACATTTTTCCTAACTATTCATCCAAATGAAAACATATATGTAATTTGTATATTTGTTTAATATAAAATTAATATAAAACTTTTATTTTGATTAAAAACTTATTTCCTAACAAAAATTAAACGGAGAAGTAAGTATATATAAAAAAAAACTAATTTATCAAAAAAAAACTTAATAAAACAATTAACAAACAAAAAAATACTCCCAAAAATACACCTAAACAGTATCCAACCCAATTAGGGGTTCCACAATAACAAAAACTAATACCTAACTTGAGAGAGCTCTCTAAAGTAGTTTTACGGGTCACACAAAAAAAAATACCCACACTAAATTTAATCACGACACTTCCAATGTAGTTCTGGGCTCACACTCACTAAATTTTTTAACACTAAAACTATCAACTAAACGTTTATCCTATTTTTTTTTTTTATATTTAAATTATTTAATTTATTATTTTAACTGGTGGGGTTTAATACCCTGCCACACACAAACAAATGATTTATTAAAATCTTGTTTTTTTGTTTTAAACAAAAAAAAAATAATTTTTTTTTTTTTTTGTAAGAAATTATTAGCTTCTTTTTTTTCTTTTAATTTCCAAAACACACAATTTTTTTTCTTTTGTTTTACCGGAACGGACTCACCAATGACTTTTTTTTTCTTTATTGAGTTTTAGCCTTTGGCCGTTTTAAGATGGCCGTTGATTTGAAGTTGGGCAGGAATACGGTACGGTTTTGTGGATTTATCCAGTTTTTATATCCAAAACAATATAGTTATCGGGGTGACTTCCCAAAAACGTTGTGGACTACAGTCCCAGGGATCACAGGAGCCTTTTGGTCTTCCTGGTATTTCCCAATAGCAAGACTGTAGCCCAACTCTCCAATAAAAATGAATTATCTCGTCCCGGGTATTTTTAAAACAATGGTGAATCTGTTTGGATAAAACCATAAAAAAAATTGATCCAAACAATAACAAAAAAAATTCACTATCTTTTCTAAACTTACCTACGGCTTGGTAGTATGCCAAAAACACAGACAAAAAATAAAATTTGTATCACTTTGCACTGAAGTAAGTTACACGGCACTTCTTTACTTCCTGCCTTTACGGACGTTGCTTTCGTAATGACAATTTAAATTTTTCACTAGTACCACCAAGCCGTAGTTTAAACAAATGTCCACAAAACCGCCATTTCACTTCTGTCCTCTTCTTTTCAACGCCCACCTAAACATTGGCAACATCCCTCCCACTCTAACTATTTAAATTAAAAACAAAAAAAAAATACGCGGCACCCAAGCTTCGTTAATTTTTTTCAAAACAATTGCCATTTCCATCATTCTATTTAAATACATTTACATTATTGTTCTACTAACATTCATCATGGAAACAGCTGATTGGCTTGTATGTGAAGTTAACAACTTTTTTTTAAAAAGAAATGAACAAAACATAACATCACCGCTACAAAGTGTTTTTATATAAATAGAATATTTTTAGTTTTCAAGGTTTAGTAACGTCATGATGCTTGTTAGGAACAGAGCCTAGCCACGAGTTTGATTGCTAAGAAGACAAGAATGAAGAAAAATTGATGATTAATTGGATTTTTATTTAAGCTATGCCTATTCTGGAGGCTCTAGCTTTTCTAAAACTTCGGTTCTGATGAGATCTTTAGACAGATTAAAATACATGTATCAACCTAGCTAATATATAGACTTTGCTTAATTTTTGTAAATATACGGAGGTTGAAAGCTCGTTATAAATGAATAAAGATAAAAATGTGAATTTTGAAAGTGGTATGAGTCCGTTTGCAGTTAATTTCGCAACATCTATTAAAAGTTCTTTGCGATATGAAAAATTTTAAGTGATAACAAATGCATGCAAAAATTCTTATCCAATTGCACCCAGATTTTTAAAGACGTTAAAATGCAAAACCTTTTATATCTCAATTTAAAAACAAGTACTCATGCCACTTTCAAAATAAATGGTTCATATGTTGATTTTTAACCAGTAATTTAATTTAAATTTTCTATTACTATTTTCTATATAATAAATTGTTTTTGATATTATCTTGTTTTAGTTTTATAGTTTTTTAAAAGCCCTCTAATAACCTAAATATTTATTATTCTTTTAAGGTTGAAGTGTTTGATGTACTTTTTATAAGAGAACAAGAAAAACGTCATGTTGTCCATTGTATGTCGTGTGCCCGTAAACAGTCACCCAATTTTCATGGAATAGTTTGTTTAGAAGAATATCGCTTATCGGAATTGTGTCAAATTTATGATGCCTTCTCACTCCATAAAGCTCATACACTGCCTCAAAATTCTCCAATAAATCAATGATATGTATTATATTTAGATAATTTCATTTTGTTTAAATTTAATTTTTTTTTATATTGTACAAGACTATGTATGGATATTTATTATGAATTTATTCACATATTTCTAATTATATTTACACTAAAAATTTATTTCTATGTACTAAGTAAACAATAATTAAATACACGATATATTTTTGTGTGTTGATCTCATGATTTAAACCCAATCCATATCATAGCAGTCTCATTGTCAGTGATACAGTTTTGGTAACAAAAAAAAATAAAAAACATTTTTGACTGTAGCTGTAACTGATACTGCGAGGGTCTGGTTCTAGCTCTACCAACATGATAAATATTTTGTATAAACCTTAATTGTATTTTTATTTTTTACCATCTTGATGACTGAGGTAAGTTTTGTTGTACCTAACTAGAACACGTGAGATGATTAAAACAGGGACCGTAATCATTATGAGTTTTATAATAAAAATTACACAATAATGATTATGTTATGAATTTTAATGATTTTCTTCAATGGTAATGATTATTTTTGAGTAATAATAAAAAAAATCAGCAATAATCATTATTTTTGAGCAAAAAATATAAAACTCAAAAATAATCATTATTTATGATTTTTATTTTTTACGCTCAAAATAAAACTCACTTTCATGTAGGTGTAAATATATATACATATTAGGGTGGTGCGATTAGTATGGAAGGAAAAAAATCTTAATGGGCGCTTCGCGTTTCTGATTCTTGGGATTGTACTGAGCAAAAAAGTCCACTAAAACATACGTCTACGGTGAAAATGGAGCTTCCAAATTTTGACTTTACGGCAAAAAAGCCCTATTTTGAAATTAATAATTAACCCCTTAAACCCCACCCACAAATATGATTGATGCATTAATGTGCTAGAGAATCTTCCAAAGAAGAGATTGATACCATAATCTTGGATAAGCTTCTCCTCCTTTCTGAGATATGTCCATCCCACACATTGTTACTTTCACAAAATACGGCAAAAAAACCCTATTTTGAAATTAAAAATTAACCCCTTAAACCTCACCCACAAATATGATTGATGCATTAATGTGCTAGAGAATCTTCCAAAGAAGAGATTGATACCATAATCTTCGATATGCTCGTCCTACTTCCTGAGATATGTCAATCCCACACATTGAAAGTGAGTTTTATTTTGAGCGAAAAAAATAAAAATCATAAATAATGATTATTTTTAAGTTTTATTTTGTTTGCTCAAAAATAATGATTATGGCTGATTTTCTTTATTATTACTTAAAAATAATCATTACCATTGAAGAAAACTTTAAAAATCAAAAATTTAAAAATCATGACGGATATGCAAAGATTGTCAAAAAATAATAATAATGGTGCAATAAATTTTTTTTTATGTCAAAAAAACGAGCAATAATCATTATTTACGGTCCCTGGATTAAAAGGGTGTGGCGTAGGGTTTTTCGTTTCCCTGACTTTCACTTCATGTTCACATTTTTTAACTTTATTTTTTTTTTATTTCTAATTTAGAATTATAAAGGGTTTTTTTATAGAGGGATAGAACTTCGAAATGGAATAAAACAGAGATGAATTTTTTAAATTAAATTTTTTATCTTCATTCGAAAGATAATCTTCAGGCATTATAATTTAAATATTGGCTTGGACGTAGTCTAATCTGGATTTCCAATTTTCGATGACTCATGGTTACTAAAGTCGACTTATTAATTGAAGGAGCTTTATCTTGTTTGTGTTTCTTCGGTGGAACAACCTCTGCATCGTCTGTATGCAATGGTAGAATTTTTAAAGTTTCCCTGACTGGTGTTTTTTCTTCATCTTCGTGAAATAATGGTGCTAGTCTGGTAATGGATCGCCTTGATATTCCCTTCGCTGTTTTTAGGTATACCACCCGAATCTTACCGTCATTTCCCTGGTAGGTCTTGAGAATTCTTCCGAGTGGCCAATGCATAACAGGTACTTTATCTTCCTTTATGATGACCAATTGCCTTCTTGCACATTCTCGGATGATGTTTTCCATTTTAGTTTTTCTTGAAGATGGTGTAAATACTCGGTAGACCAATTTCTCCAGAATTCATGTTTAAAGTTGAAATACATGTTCCCACCTTTTGTCAAGGGGCTTGATTGGCTGTGCTCCACTAGTATCCACTTGAGCTGTGAGGGGCTCTCCAATTGAGAAGTGTCCTTCGGATTGGTTGTCAGTGGTGTAAGCGGTCGTGAATTTAAAATTGCTTCGATTTCAATTATTACTGTTTCAAGCTCTTCGTGCGTGAGCGAAGCTGTTGATGCACTTCGTAATAACATTTGTTTGTCGGATTTAACGGGTGCCTCCCATAATCCTCCAAAATGAGGTGTTCTAGTGGGTATGAATTTGAATTCAATGTTCGCCTGGCTGCATGATCAGATGATCGATTCTTGTGAGGTCTTAGCAAAGATGGCCTCGTCTAATTCTTTTAGTTGATTTCGTGCACCGATGAAATTTGTAGCGTTGTCTGAATAAATTGTCTGACAACGTCCTCGCCGTGCTAAAAACCTTTTGAGAGCTCCAATAAATGCATAGGTGGTGAGGTCACTCACTTCTAAATGTGCGGCCTTTGTTGAGAAACGGATGAAAAGTGCTACGTAGACCTTATGTGGTCTTTTACCTCTTTATTTATAATGGACCCAGAAGGGACCACAGTAATCGACTCCCGACTTAATAAATGGTCGAGCTGGGGTGAATCTACTTGCTGGTAGTTCGCCCATATCTTGGGTCAGTAATTTTGGTTTTGCCCTTGTGCATCGGACGCAATTTCGGACGGTAGTTCTGGCCATTGATTTGCCTTTGATGATCCAGAATTGCTGTCTGGAAATTGCTAATAATGTTTGTGGACCACAGTGATGATTGTCCTTACGAATCATTTTCAATATTAGTTTTGAAATTGGATCGTTGTATTGGATGTTTGGCGTTGAAGGATAGGTGTGAGGCCTCTAGTCTTCCCCCGACTCGAAGAATATCGTTTTCGTCAAGGAAAGGAGATAGGTTGCTGATGGAACTGGAATTGCTAATTTCTTTGTTTGTTTCTAGTTTGATAATGTCATCCTTGAAATCAGCTACTTGTATGGTTCTGGCGATAAGCTGCAGTGCTGACGTTAATTCGGTTGGGGTAATTATCTTGGTTGTTGCTCGATCGTCCGTTGTTAGATTGGTGTTCTGGATATTTTGTAAATGATTATTGATTTTGTAAATGATCTCTTCTAATCCTGCGTAAGCAATTGAAGCGGTGGTAACAGTTTTTTGCTTAAACTCCATGTCAATTGTAGGTTGTAGGTTTTTCAAGAATGCCTTAGGCCACTGATCTTCTTTACCATGTCAGAAAATTGTTCCATAGAACCACAAGCTGCATGCTGATAACTTCTCGGGACTTAAACCTCTTGAGATTAGGTCAGCGGGATTTTGCTTGCAACTAACTTGGCGCCATTGTGTGTTTAACCCGTGTATTTTGCTGATTCGATTTGATACAAAGGTGCGGAGTGAGGATGATAGTGAGTTGATCCAATCTAGTACTATTTCAGAATCGGACCACAGGTATTTTTGATTGTTTTCAATTTGCAGTTCTGTCCATACTCTTGTTGTGAGTTCGGCTCCAAGTGCAGTAGCACACAGCTCTAGCCCCGCCTAGCAATTGGAAGATTGTTTTTTGATAAATCACCAAAACGAGTCTTTTTCGAGTACTTTTGGTGATCAATAACTGATTAATCACTTACACGGTTAAAAAGGGACTCGAAAATGTTTCGCGCTTATGAGTAAAAAGTGCTTGTTTTGAAACGCAACAACAAATTATATAGCACTCGCAAATCAATCTTCTAGGTGTTTAAAATGTAATTGTTTTTTTCGTTATATAAGATCACAATTTGCTCATCTAGAAGATTGAAAACTGCTTGATCGCAAATAGATAATGCAGGTGTTTTAAATGTGATTAGTTTTGTTTGTTTTGCTATCGTATTTGGAGCAGAGAGATGATTAAACACTGCTTGTTTGTTGTTTTTTTTTCTTAAGAATAACGGGATAATTTTTGCGTATTCTTGAGTAAATGTCAACAAGTTGGATATTTGTCTAGTTATAAAAGTTTCATTGAAGTGTAAGCAATGATGTAATGAATGAATGAAAATGAACAAATTTTATTTTTAAGTTTTTGTTTCCTTTCGAAATGACAATAGTTTTTGTGTTATGTTAGGTGTAGTCTTATATTTGTGTTAATTTAAAAAAATATTTACATTATGTATTAGTTTTTTATTAAAAATAAATCTTAATTTAAATTGAATATTATTCTTTTATTTCTTTTAAGAAAATAAAAAGTGACTCACAGCTTATTTCGTGTGTTAAACTGTTAAGAACATATTTGTTAATATTTTTATCATTAACTTAAATATTAAGTCCAAATGGGTATTTTTTTAAAGATATATTATTTTTTATTATATTTACAAGAAAAAACTTAAAAAAAATCAAATCTTTAAAAAAATGCCCATTTTGAATAAATATTTAAGTTAATGTTAAAAATATAAACAAATATGTTCTCTAAAGTTTAACACACGAAATAAGCTGTGAGTCACTGTATATTTTCAAATGACTAGAAAAAGACTCTGAAACAGACTGATAAGGGACTCAAAAAAGACTCCCAAACAGACTGATAAGTGGCTCTAAAAAGACTCCCTAACATAATGATAAGTGACTCAAAAAAGACTCGTAGCTTATTCGAAGAAGAATCATACATGACCATAAAACGATTCGAAAAAGACTATAAAATGATCCAAAACTAACAAAAAAACAGTATCATAAATGAGTCATCAAGAAGAGTCGCGGCTAGGGTACCATTTTCTACCGACAAATGTATCATTTATGATCAGAAAATGAGAGCATATTCCAGCTTTTTAGTCGCGCAGAAGTATCATAAAAGACTCGAATATGATTAAAATTTTCAAAAAATGCTGGGTGGGAGCCTGGGTAGGGTTAACTTCCTTAGCGGAGCAACACATGATTTGAAGCATAATCAAAAATGTGTCTCTTAGTGTGTACGCTGTTTAGGTGGTTTAAATTCTTGCAAAATGTCGTCCAATGTGAGTTTAGATTTGCTGGCAACGGGTCATCCCATGCGATTTGTAATTCCCATAACTGTGTATGAAAATTTTTGCCGCTACTACCACAGGACCTGCTATTCCTAATGGATCAAATATTCTTGCAACTTCCGATGTAACAGAACGTTTTGTTATTGTCTTCTTGTCTTGGACGTCTGCCTTAAGACAGAACAGATCTGATTTGGGAGTCCATGTCAATCCTAAAACCTCAATGCTTCGTATTGATTCATGAAGTCGATGTATTGGAACTTTAACGAGGGATCCTTTGCTAGTCTTCGTTCTAAAGCCTGGAATCTTGATAGGGCTACATTTTTTGTTTCACCTAGGGAGGTCGGATTCTCCGAAAATGGCAATCGGTGTTTCACACCTTTGTTCATCGATTGTGAGAGTTTTATTTGTATCGAAGTCATCTACTTCCCAAAATCGTTTTATGAGTTCAGTTGTAGTTGCTTGATCTTCACCGTAAATTGAGCAAATCGCTGAGGTTCTTGCCACCTTCTTTATTTTGCCGCTCACTATCCAACCCAACTTCGTATTCTGGAGCGTAGGTAGCTCATCTGATAATTTGACCGGTCGTCATTAGATCTTGGTAATATTCTGCTCCCAGCAGAATATCAATTCTACTGGAATCGTTATCAGCTAATTGTATATTTTCCGGTATTGGCCATGGTGAAATGTTGAAGTCTTGATCCTGTTGATCCGGAATAATGCTCGGGATCACGAACGCCTCAAATCTGGTTTTATATTTGCTTGTTCTAGATTGTAGGTTCACGTTGACACGTTTGTCTGTAAACTTCGACCTTCTGCCATCTGCTTCGATCCTCAGGGATGCTTCTGATGGTTTAATGTTGAGTTTGTTTATCAGCCTTTCCATCACGATGTTGATTTGTGATCCCGAGTCCAAAATTGCCTTGAACTCGCCAAATTGCCCATTGTTTGCCTGAATCCTGACTCTTGCTGTTGCCAACAGCACGTAACCCTCCCGGGGGCCATGGTGTTGTGCTGAAGCAACCGTAGGTGGAGCTGGTACTGTTTTCATGAGTTGCTGTGAATTACTATTGTCATCGTTGTGCACCAATGTGTTGCGCCTGTGCTGACACTTGGTGCAATGTTGTGAAGAGCATTTATTTGCAAAATGCCCTGGTTTTAAGGAATTGATGCATAAATTGTTTGACCTTAGACGTTGCAACCTTTTATGGATCGGATTCCCTTGTTGCTGCCGTGGAACATGTTTTATGTGGTAGTTTTGTTGAAGGTTGCTTGCCCTTCTGGGATATTGCCTCCAATGTTTGGAATCTGTTTTCCAAGAACTTAAGGAATTCTTCAAGTGACGGAATTGCTTTTGGCTGTGATAGGGACTGCTCATACAGCATATGAGTACCCTTGGCCAATTTGCTGATAATTATATAAACAATGATTGGGTCCCAAGTTTGTGTGTTTACACCCACATTGTTAAGTGCTGGAATTGTTTCCCTTGTGGTGTCATGGATGGATTTGATAGTTGATGCAGATGGATTATCAGAGGGTAACCTGTTATGTCCAGTTAACCTTTCCAGTAATGTGAACGTTAGAATTCTGGCATTTTTGTATCTGTCTTGTAGCATTTTCCATGCTGTTGTGTAGTTGGCTTCGGCTGATGATAAATGCTGGATAAGGCTCTGCGCTTCTCCCTTAACGTGGTTTTACAGGAACCACATCTTTTGTATAGCTATGATGGCTGCTTGTGGATAATTTCGTTAAAAAGGTCGTAAAAAGACTGCCATTGTAGATATTAGCCATTGAAAGGTTGTATTGTTAGGTTAGGTCGAAAAGAGGATTCGGAGAAGAGAAATGCTTCCCTAATCCGACTCAAGTCCCTGAGGACTTACACTTAAGCCAGAATGTCGGCTTGTTGTGCGCTCTAAAAATCGGTCCCTCTAAAAATCGGTCCCATGTTGTTGAATCGGTGAAATCACTGAATCTGAAATCACTACTGAGAAGCCTTTGTTGCGTTTCCCCCCACCCGTGGTAAGGAACTTGAAATTCAATAATCACGTCGGGGTCACCAAATGTTGTGTATCTCTTTAGGTTTACTGTCCAAGCACATAAACTTGGATAGTTACTAAGATGTGCCACCTTTGTCCATCGATTGTAAGGGTTTTATCTGTATCAAAGTCATCTACTTCCCAAAATCGTTTTATGAGTTCGGTTGTAGTTGCTTCGTCTTCACCGTAAATTGCTGAGTTATCCAACCCAACTTCTTATTCTGGAGCATTGGTAACTCGTCGGATTCTTTAATTTGGCCGGTCGTCTTAGATCTTGGTAATATTCTGCTCCCAGCAGAATGTCAATTCTAATGAAATCGTTAAAGTTTATATCAGCTAATTGAATATCGTTTGGTATTGGCCATGGTGAAATGTTGAAGTCTTGAGCCGGTTGAGCCGGAATAATGCTCGGGAGCACGAACGCCTCTAATCTGGTTTTATATTTGCTTGTTCTAGATTGTAGGTTCACGTTGACACGTTTGTCTGTATACTTCGTCCTTCTGCCAACTGCTTCGATCCTCAGGGATGTTTCTGATGGTTTAATGTTGAGTTTGTTTCTCAGCCTTTCCGTCACGATGTTGATTTGTGATCCCGAGTCCAAAATTGCCTTGAACTCGCCAAATTGCCCATTGTTTGCCTGAATCCTGACTCTTGCTGTTGCCAACAGCACGTAACCCTCCCGGGAGCTGGTACTGGTTTTATGAGTTGCTGTGAATTACTATTGTCATCGTTGTGCACCAATGTGTTGCGCCTGTGCTGACACTTGGTGCAGTGTTGTGAAGAGCATTTATTTGCAAAATGCCGTGGTCTTAAACAATTGATGCATAAATTGTTTGACATTAGATGTTACAACCTTTTATGGATCGGTTGATTTAAAAACGCTTGACATCTGTATAGCGGATGATATTTATATTGCCAAGCACTGCAATTCCTTTCATTATCGGATGCCCTTGTTGCTGCCGAGGAACATGTTTTATGTGGTAGTTTTGTTGAAGGTTGCTTGCCCTTCTAGTATATTGCACTCCAATGTTTGGAATCTGTTTTCCGAGAACTTAAGGAATTCTTCAAGTGACGGAATTGCCTTTGGCTGTGATAGGGACTGCTCATACAGCATATGAGTACCCTTGTCCAATTTTAATTATATAAATAATAACTGCGTCCCAAGTTTATGTATCTACACCATTGTTAAGTTCTGTAATTGCTTCCTTGTTGTATCATAGAGGGATTTGATAGCTGATGCAGACGGATTATCAGATTGTAATCTGTTCTGTCCAGTTAACCTTTCCAGTAATGTAAACGTTAGAATTCTGGCATTGTTGTATCTGTCTTGTAGCATTTTCCATGCTGTTGTGTAGTTGGCTTCGGTTGATGATAAATGCTGGATTAGACTCTGCGCTTCTCCCTTAACGTGGTTTTACAGGAACCACATCTTTTGTATAGCTGGGATGGCTGCTTGTGGATAATTTCGTTAAAAAGGTCGTAAAAAGACTGAAATTGTAGATATTCGCCATTGAAAGGTTGTATAGTAAGGTTTGGTCGAAAAGAGGATTCGGAGAAGGGAAATGCTTCCCTAATCCGACTCAAGTCCCTGAGGACTTACACTTAAGCCAGAATGTCGGCTTGTTGTGCGCTCTAAAAATCGGTCCATTTCTATTTCCTACCCCAGGAACTCCGTCGCACTGACGAATTTCCTCAACCTCTTCCATCCTATGCCCCTAAGATCCCCCATGTGGATATTGGGTCACGTGATAGTCGGCCTTATTACGGTTGTCGTAGTCGAATTTCGACTCTAGTCGAAGTCGTTTTCGATATTAATTTTTTGCGGTACTATGTAAGTTTTTCGACTGATAAGCGTTTGTAATAGATTAAAAACAAGAGAGTGTTTAATAATTTTTAAAATTTTTTAACATTATGAATCACTCTATGACGAATTGTCAAAAACAGGTGTTTGGCGGTAATAAACTAACTTTTAATTATTTTTGTTAAATTATTAAAAATATAAAAAATGCTAAGTGTGGCCTTATTTTTATCTTCTGATGACGAAGATGAGTACACCGTGGCTTAGATGAATGCTACAAGAAGACAAATAAGGCAACAATCAAATATATTTTCAATGCCAAATTCAAAGTAAGTCGAAAAAATTTTGTTTTAGTGGAAAATAAAAATTCCTGTTAAGATTTGTGAGTTATTTCAGATTAAACAAGGAAGCCTTTAAATATGTTTTGAATAAAATAACACCAAAACTGGAAGAAGCAAAAAGATCGTCAGCTGTGCCAAATGTATTAAAGCTAGCAGCTACTATGCGGATACTTGCTGAGGGAAGTTACCAAAAAGGAGCCGGTAATGACTACAATGTAGGTCTGTCCCAGTCCTCAGTCAGCAAAAACTTTAAAGAATGCATTGATGCAATGCACAGTAAACTTTGTTCAAGTTGGATTTCTTTTGACATGAATGAAAGTGAAAAATCGGAAATAAAGGAACATTTTTATAATACAACGGGGTTCCCTGGAGTAATAGTGTAACAACCCGCAAATATTACCAATTCGAGTAATAAAACACTTTATTTAATTTACAGTTTTAATTATACTTTAATGAATTACTTTTATTAGTCTTTTTCCCAAAACCATCTTAACTTATCAAATTCTATTTCACAATTCTCCAAACAATACATTTTCTATAAACTACAGCTGATCGCATGTGTGTGTTTGTTTTGTTGAGCAGGGTTGCCACATCCCTCCGATGTTTTTAAGACGGATCTTCAAGTCTTCTCCACCGGCCAAAACCTCTCCCCCGGATGTAACACTCGGCTGCTGGATGCTCGACGATGAAGACTTTGGATCTACAGAATCAGGAACTGCGCCGTCGGTTGAAGAAACCTCTGATGATGGCCGGGGCAGTGTAGCTGCTGGAATTTTCTCCAGGTGGCCTACATTTCTACAAAAAACCTTACCTCCGCCCGACACTTCTACCATATTACCAGTTCTTGCCGTTACCACATATTCGGTTGTGTCAAAGTTTGGTGTCAACTTATGGGGAAATACAACATTTTTCAATAGAACCTTGTCACCTACTGATATATCCGTTTCCTTTGCACCTCTTTTCTTATCAGATACTTCTTTCCCCTTTTGTTTGTTAATACAATCTCGATCTTTTTCAGCAGAGTCAGCGTATTCTCCTGTCAAATCCTGTATTCCAGGTAATTTGTCTCTTATGACCCTGTTAAACATAAGCTCTGTTGGGGGAACCCCGGTGGTGGAATGTGGGGTAACGTTATACATGTGAACGAATTTCTGAATCTCCTCTAGAAAATTTTTCCTATTTACCGACGCTATTTTCAAACGTTTCACCAGTGACTTGTTCATGTTCTCAACTTCACCATTAGCTTGGGGCCAATATGGCGGCGACAATATTTGTTTTATGCCATTTATTTTACAATATAGTTTAAACTCAGCACTTACATATTGTCTACCGTTGTCGGTTTTCAGATATTTAGGGAGTCCCAATCGACAAAATATCTCCTTCATTGAGTCAATAATTGCCTGAGAGGATACGGAGCGAAGAAGTTTAAACTCCATGTATCTGGAATAATAATCAATAAAAACGAGTACATACTGGCCATTTGGTAATGGGCCCAAAAGGTCCGAAGCCAATGTAATCCAGGGGCCAGTTGGAAATGGATGTCGGTCCATAGGAGCCGGGTTTGATGGCTGTGATACCACAAGACAATCTCTGCAAGCTTTAACATAATTTTCTGCTTCACGATCCATATGGGGCCACCAAACTTTTGACCGTAATCTCCGTTTCATGGCTGACTCTCCGGGATGACCCTCATGAGCCAGTTCTAAGACTTTTGATCGTAGAGATCTCGGGATCACTAACCGTGTTCCACGCAAGAGTATACTGCCAACTGTCGACAACTCGTAACGGAAAGGATAAAAACTGTTAGATTGGGTGGAATTCCAAGAGTCAGCGCCAAGACATGACATAACGTCAACTATCTCCTCATCCTGAACACTATTCTGAGCAATTTCCGAAATGGAAAGTGCCGTGGGCACACAACTTGTGATAACGTGACAAATACTTTGTTCACCATTCCAATCAAAGCAATCGGTGTTAGTTATTTGACAAAGTCTTGACAAAGAATCAGCGATGTTTTCTTTACCTGCTCTGTAGATTACCTTAAATTTAAAACCCTGAAGACGTAAGAGCCACCTTTCTATCCGGGCCGGGGGTTTGGATGTAGGCTTGAAAATCGCCTCTAGCGGTTTATGGTCCGTTACAAGTTCAAATTCCAAACCAGCTAAGTAATAATAAAACTTTTCAACTGCCCATACCAACGAAAGACTCTCTTTCTCTGTTTGTGAGTATCGTTTTTCCACATCCGATAGACTTTTGCTGGCAAATGAAATGATGAGTGCCTCGTTGTTTTGGTTGAATTGGACTAGTACCGCTCCCAAAGCGACTGGGCTGGCATCCGCAATCAAACGTGTCTTGCGTCTCGGATCAAAATAGGATAAGTTTGGTATTTCGGCCAGCAACAGTTTCAAACTCTCAAAAGCTTGAGATTCCACAGCACCCCAATTAAACTTGCTGTCTTTCTTAAGAAGATGTCTTAATGGCTCAGTACGATTTGCCAGGTCTGGGATAAATTTCCCAACGTAGGTGACCAACCCCAGAAAACTGCGAACCTCTTCTTTATTTTTAGGGTCTCTAAACGATGCTATAACTTGCACTTTTTCTGGGTCGACTTCAATACCCTTATCGGACAACACATGACCCAAAAATTTTAGTTTTTGAGTCTTCCAAATGCATTTAGATAAACATTATTATCACGAAATATTTCACGTACTATCGCGACTGCCTGATCATGTTCTTCCTCATTACTTCCGAATATAATGATGTCGTCGATGTAATTCATGGCGTTTGGACATGGTGCTAACATTTCTTCCAGCATTCGCTGGAAAATTTCAGGAGCGGAGTTCACTCCGAACAGGAGTCGCTTGAATCTGTACAAACCCCGAATGGTTATGAAGGTTGTGATTTCTCTGCTTTCTTTGTGAAGTTCTAATTGGTGATATGCATTTTTCAAGTCCATTCTTGAAAAGTACTTGGCTCCCTTCAGCTTAGTCATAAAAGTCTCGAACGTCGGCAGTGGGTAATTTTCTCTTAGTATAGCCTTATTTGCCCTACGCATATCTACACACAACCTGATATCGCCATTTTCTTTAAATGCTACTACTATTGGTGAGATCCAGGGACTTGGCCCAAACACCGGTTCAATAATATCCTGACTAAGTGCATCATCTAATTGTTGTATAACTTTTTCTTCGACAGCAACAGGCACGCGTCGCATAGGCTGCTGAACTGGCACAACTTTCGGGTCGATTGACAACCTTACGATTACATCCTTCCATTTAGGAAATGGCTTGATACTTTCAACTCGATTCACGTCTAAGCCAAGTCTTAGAACGTTGAGTTTAATAGCTGTTTCTCGCCCTAATAGTGATTGTCTTCCATTTTCAATGACATAAAATGTAGCAATTATTTCAGGATTTCCCTTAATGCAAATTGGAGCTTCAAAGACGCAAATTACACTAAGCAATTTCTCAGAAGCGTATGCTCGAAACTGATTCATGGATTTCGTACGAATGTTAAACAGTTTCGCGTTCTCTCCCTGTAGGTATTTCCAATCTGTGTAGCTTAATAGGTTAAAACGTGATCCTGAGTCTATAACCATTGAAATTGCGTTACCCGCAATCTGACACACTACATTTTCTTCGGTTTCATCATCACTTGATATCTTAAAACAGTTACTGCTGACTTTCTTACATTCAACTTCAGGTATTTCATCATCAACAGCCCGTACCGTAGTGCGCCGACGCTTCGGATCTGAATTATAACCTTGTGCAACTTGTCGCTTCATATTTGTTCTGCACTTGCGAGCGAAATGGCCAACACGGGAACATTTGTTACATTTCATGTTCCGTGCAGGACAGCTCACTGAATTGTCTGCATGGCCACTACGGCCACATCTGCTGCACTCGCTGTTATTGGATCTTGACCGCCATTTCTGTGTATCGATTTTACTGATGATGTCTGGATCTGGTTTAGATATCATCGATTGCGTCTGCTTACCAATTTGTTCATCTACGCGACATGCGTCCAAAATCTCATCAAGGCTGTGTTCTTTTTCCAACAATTTGCGTTTAAGCTCTACCGGTGCCCATACATCGATAATCTTGTCTTTCAAACAAATCTCCTCGATTTCAGCTTTTGTGTTACCAAATGAGCACTTTGCTATTTGTTGACGCAACCGTAAAACAAATTTGTTAAAACTTTCCCCCTCTAGGGGATTAATGTTTCGAAAAAGGTGTCTCTCAAACGCAGAATTTCTTTTTGGCGTAAAGTATTCATTTAGTTTTTCGACTAAGATTGTATACACATAATTTTTCTTTACTTCGTCATACAGAACCACCGCCCCAGGCAAAGAATCGGCTACAGTTTGCAGTTGCTGCCCTCCAAGGTGGAGTAGCTTATTTCGTTTCCGAACAACAGATGTGATTTCTTCTGCGTCCACATAAATCTGAAAAGATCGAAGCCATCTTTCCCACTCGGTACGCACCAATGATTTCTCAATTGAGTCGCACAAAAACGGCTTTATTGTATCAGCCATAATATTCTCTTTGACTTAACACGACCTGAAATGTAGTTTAAAAAAAAACATGTATTATTGTCGTAAATTCAGACATTTGTCAGATTCTTCAATGTTGGCTTGCGTTCTACGCACGGCCCCTGACATTTGTCAGATTAAACATATCTATCGGCATAACGCCTCCGACATTTGTCAGATTATTCAATATTGGCTTGCGTTTAACGCCCAGCCCCTGACATTTGTCAGATCATAAACGTTCCCCCTTTTACATTATCTTTTTAGCATTTTTTTCTATTTTTCGGCCCGTAGCCTCTGACCTTTGTCAGATAATCATATTCGTCTTCCTCATTGATCAACTATTGGAAAAGATTTGCAACTACTTATGTATAAACTCATACCTACATGTATCCATATTTTTATAGATACACACTTTTCTAGGTCGATGTATAAACTTTTTTTTTTTTTTAAACTTTTCCGAATATTATAATCCCTCATTTGCTCCTAACTTAAAGTTCCCTTAAAATCTGCCACACTCCGTGTTGTCTCCATTATTCATTTTACACACCTCTTAACAAAATTTTCAAAAATAATGTTTCTCTTCCGAATTGTGTTAAAAAAACGGATCCCGATCTCGTCGCCACTGTAACAACCCGCAAATATTACCAATTCGAGTAATAAAACACTTTATTTAATTTACAATTTTAATTATACTTTAATGAATTACTTTTATTAGTCTTTTTCCCAAAACCATCTTAACTTATCAAATTCTATTTCACAATTCTCCAAACAATACATTTTCTATAAACTACAGCTGATCGCATGTGTGTGTTTGTTTTGTTGAGCAGGGTTGCCACAAATAGGATGTATCGATGGGACCCATATAAAAATCTTAGCACCAGGAGACCAAGAACGTTTTAAATACTACAATAGGAAAGGTTTCTATAGCCTTAATGCAACAGTGGTACTCTTAAAGTCAAAATTTAACTGTTAAAATTCTATATACAAAATCTTTTTTACAGGTATGCGATCATAAACTACAAATTCGGTATATTTCACCTCACTATCCTGGTTCAGCTCACGATTCATTAGTTTGGAATTCTAGTGATTTAAAACAATTTCTAAAGGATAATTACCTTAATGGGGAGAAAAATACATGGTTATTAGGTCAGTAAAAAAAGCAATACTTTTTAAATGAAATACATTTTCTATTTAATTGTTTTTAGGAGATGCAGGTTATCCTTTGGAACCATATTTAATAACACCGTTTAGATCGGCGGGGGAGAATACTCCTGAAAGCCGTTTTAATTATATTCATGCACAAACAAGAAATGTAGTTGAGCGTACCATAGGTGTTTTAAAGCAGAGATATGACAACATATGCATTCATTACAAAGTATTACCACCAGAAGTTCATTTAGAAAATGAAACATTCGAATACTATAGTCTGGAGTCGAATGAGGATTTGACAGCTTCTAATATAAGAATTAAAATTATGCAAGCAATGCACGTTTAATTTATTTAATTTAAAAAAAACAGTTAATTTATTAAAATTAATAAAAAAAATATTTAAAATAAAAATTAAAAACTTTAAATTACATTTCATTTTGAGGGTTAAACCCAAAGTCTTAAAAGCAATTTAATAATAATTAAAACAAAAATAATATTTCATTTGGTGTTTTTTAACACTCTTTCAATTTAAAAGAAAAAAATTAATTAAAATTAAAAATAAAAATCACACTCCATTTGGTGCTTTTAAACACTCTTTCAATTAAAAAGAAAATAATATATAGATGCGTTACTATATAAAAATTACATTTTGAAATTATGTTTCCATTCTTCGAGTTCAATTCGTCGTGTTTTAATTTCTATTTCATCTTTTCTTAAATTTAGTAAGAGTCTTCTATATTCATCCTTCTTTTTTAACTCACTCTTGTACAGCTTAAACTTCTCTTCTTTTCTTTTTTGCTCGCTTTTGTAAATCTTTAACTTTTCTTCTTTGATCTTATGTTGCTTCCGGCTATATCTTTCAATTTGCTTTAATTACTCTTTTTACCTCATTGTATAAGTCGGTTTGCACCTGCAACTGTTGTTCAATAAGGTCTATTTTTTCTAAAAACTTTTTTAGTCGATTTTTTTCTGTTAATTTGTGAAGTACTCGGGGCGATGTTTTCTTCATTTTCATTCATATCAGCATCATGTTCAGTAAGGTCTATTCTTTCTGAGATTTTTTTGGCGATCTTTTTTTGTTGATATGTGAAGTACTCGGGGCAATAATTTCTTCATTCATATCAACGTCATCAGCAATATATTCAGGTTCTATTGAAGAATTGTGTTGGATACCAAAGACCTCTCCTACAGGATTTATAATCGTATTTAATTGTAATAAACCAGAAGCAGCTTCTTCTGTTGGTGACAAAATATACTGCTTATTTGAGCCCCCTCCTGTAGCGCGGCATTCAGCTTTGTTGTGTATCAGCTTTTTTTTCAAATTACATTTGTAATCTGCCCACACTTTCATCCATTCAGAGCCCAAACGAAATGGAGGACCTAAAGGCTGAACCCTTTGTTAGCAATTTTGTTCCATTCTTCTTTTATGTTAACTTTGTGTAAGCTGTTATGGTATGATTTGGCCAATTCTGACTTTTGTTGCAAAAGGTCCACTAATTTTGCAAACTGCTTTGGTGTTGTGATTTTTATTCTAAAATTATTTAAATTAAAATTTCAATGGAATTTGGTAATTTTTAATGTAAAAAATACTTACACTTTAGCAACTTTCATTTTTAATATTTTTAAAGCTGTTAGCGTCCTTAAAAATGTATTTTTTTTGGCTGTCGTGAGAAATAAAATAGACGACTGTTTTTATACATTTTGACAGTCGAAAACGACAACCGTAATACGGAAATTGTAATAGATTTTATAGCAATGTTGTAAATTTGTAGTTTTCGACAAACGTAATACCGTTTTTTAAAAACGACAAATTTTCACTACGACTACGACAACCGTAATAAGGCCGAGTATTTCGACCCGGATCCCGGCAAATACCGGGTATTCACAGAGATAGTGTTCCAAGGTCTCCTCGTCCTCCCCACAGGCCCTACACACTCCCGAGTCCGCTCTACCAATACGGTGGAGATGGGTCCTCAGTGTCGAGTGTCCCGTGAGAATTTCCATCAAAAGACTTAGTTCCTTCCTACTAAGATTCAGAATTTCCCTCGTCCTGTCCGGGTTGCCCCAGAAAATCAACGTGGTCCTGCCAACACCCGCATTCTCACAGATGGTCCTATGCATGGGGTCAGCCCAATCCACCAGCTCCGCCTTGAGAGCTCGAAAAGGTCTAGCGTTCCCCAAAGTGACTAACTCCAGGGAAGATCCTCCCCTAGCCAATTCATTAGCCATTTCGTTCCCCGCTATACCACAGTGTCTCAATGCGTCCCCGTGCAGAGAAATCGTTAATTTCCCCTGTACACCTGAGTATCGTCATTGATCCCACAGAGTTCGTAGATTGAGCTCGGATAGCCGCTTGGCTATCCGTGAAAATCACAATATCACCGGTCGAGCCCGTGATATTTACCTGCTTAATACATTCCGTAGTACGGTATTATGATCAGGAAGCATTTGCGTACATTGAGGTCAGCGTCACAGAAGCCCAGACCCGTTTTCCCATCCTGTTTCGATCCATCCGTGTAAAAGTGGATGCCCGTGTGGTTCCCCAAGAAGGTCCCATTTAACCATGGTTATATTTGTTTAAATTTTTGCTTGTGCTGTCCGCCAGTAGGTTGTCAAACATGTTGTTTATGGCTGCGATTAAGGTTTGTTGTTTCATTACTAACCCTTGTTTTGCAGGTTGTAATGAAGTTTCCGTTTATTTGTCTTGAACTGTAGATGGTAACGAAGATTCATGTTCCGTATTTCCGATTGATTCACTGACGTTGTGGCCATTAAAACCCTAATGAAGCCTTATATTTCATCTACCATGTTGCTATGACGCTGGCCAACTGACGTTGTGGCCATTAAAACCCTTATGAAGCCTTCTATTTCATCTACCATGTTGCTATGACGCTGGCCTAATCTTCATATAAACCACTTTTGAAGTAGGGATGATCCTTGGAAACGTTCGGTAATCTTCGGATCGTGTCGTCCGTTTTTTCAAACGTGAGTCTTTTTGATGTGGCTATCGCCCTGTTTATATCCAAGGCCTGATCATCTTGCTGGTTTACAAGCTCCTCTATGTTCGCCATTGTTTAACTGCTTGAGATTCCTCGGACTTGATGAAGTTGGGATAGCTGAATCTGAAATCACTGCTGAGGAGCCTTTGGTGCGTGTGAATCAATGAGTGTTTCAAGTTCCTTACCAAAATTATGCTGATACTGATCCTCTTTTACGAATGAGCAATGATTTTAATAATTTTTATAATTGTATCGATTTTTCAAAAAATGTTAACTTTGTTAAACGTAGTATAATTTTAACTTTGAATGTCTGATTTCTGTGATATTATGTTAGGTATCTACTTATGTAATTTTTATGATATTGTCTGTAAGGATTTTTTTTCCATAGACTAAATAAATACAAATACAATACTGGTGGGGGGAACTTGAAATTCAATAATCACGTCAGGGTCACCAATTGTTCGGTGCCTCTTTAGGTTTACTGTCCAAGCACATGAACTTGGATAGTTACTAAGACGAGACAAATGTGATAATTTCTTCCTCCATCACTTGAACTGGAAAAATACCTTATGAATGGTTGCAATTAAACACTTGAAATTTGTGTTAATGACTAACACATTCCTTAGGCAGGAATGAAATCCGGATAGGGACACGCCTACATCAGATTGCTTTTCACAATTTGTTAAATAAGTTTTGGGACTTTAGCACATTTAATTACTATAAATGCAATTAATGTTTATCCCGATGAAAATAAATTTAAATAACAAATATGCAGGTGCTTGTGCAAATTTAAATGTAACTGACACTAATAGAAAACATATGATTTTCTATTGTTGATTTACTTGAATAAACGTCACTACATTGCTAGGTCTGTCAAAAAAACAGAGTAGTATTTGGAAGATGACAAAGCCAATTGTGACAATTTTTTGTTGTTGTTTTTGTTCTTTCTTTGATATTTTAAATTTTGAATCTCGCTCCTAGACGAGGACAAGAAATTCTCATTGAGTTTGTGATTTAACATAACAAATATCTCTAGAAATTCTAATAACAAAGTCCCCTGAAGATTTCCTTAGGCAGGAATGAAATCCGGATAGGGACACGCCTACATCAGATTGCTTTTCACAATTTGTTAAATAAGTTTTGGGACTTTAGCACATTTAATTACTATAAATGCAATTAATGTTTATCCCGATGAAAATAAATTTAAATAACAAATATGCAGGTGCTTGTGCAAATTTAAATGTAACTGACACTAATAGAAAACATATGATTTTCTATTGTTGATTTACTTGAATAAACGTCACTACATTGCTAGGTCTGTCAAAAAAACAGAGTAGTATTTGGAAGATGACAAAGCCAATTGTGACAATTTTTTGTTGTTGTTTTTGTTCTTTGATATTTTAAATTTTGAATCTCGCTCCTAGACGAGGACAAGAAATTCTCATTGAGTTTGTGATTTAACATAACAAATATCTCTAGAAATTCTAATAACAAAGTCCCCTGAAGATTTCCTTAGGCAGAAATGAAATCCGGATAGGGACACGCCTACATCAGATTGCTTTTCACAATTTGTTAAATAAGTTTTGGGACTTTAGCACATTTAATTACTATAAATGCAATTAATGTTTATCCCGATGAAAATAAATTTAAATAACAAATATGGAGGTGCTTGTGCAAATTTAAATGTAACTGACACTAATAGAAAACATATGATTTTCTATTGTTGATTTACTTGAATAAACGTCACTACATTGCTAGGTCTGTCAAAAAAACAGAGTAGTATTTGGAAGATGACAAAGCCAATTGTGACAATTTTTTGTTGTTGTTTTTGTTCTTTCTTTGATATTTTAAATTTTGAATCTCGCTCCTAGACGAGGACAAGAAATTCTCATTGAGTTTGTGATTTAACATAACAAATATCTCTAGAAATTCTAATAACAAAGCCCCCTGAAGATTTCCTTAGGCAGGAATGAAATCCGGATAGGGACACGCCTACATCAGATTGCTTTTCACAATTTGTTAAATAAGTTTTGGGACTTTAGCACATTTAATTACTATAAATGCAATTAATGTTTATCCCGATGAAAATAAATTTAAATAACAAATATGCAGGTGCTTGTGCAAATTTAAATGTAACTGACACTAACAGAAAACATATGATTTTCTATTGTTGATTTACTTGAATAAACGTCACTACATTGCTAGGTCTGTCAAAAAAACAGAGTAGTATTTTGAAGATGACAAAGCCAATTGTGACAATTTTTTGTTGTTGTTTTTGTTCTTTCTCTGATATTTTAAATTTTGAATCTCGCTCCTAGACGAGGACAAGAAATTCTCATTGAGTTTGTGATTTAACATAACAAATATCTCTAGAAATTCTAATAACAAAGTCCCCTGAAGATTTCCTTAGGCAGGAATGAAATCCGGATAGGGACACGCCTACATCAGATTGCTTTTCACAATTTGTTAAATAAGTTTTGGAACTTTAGCACATTTAATTACTATAAATGCAATTAATGTTTATCCCGATGAAAATAAATTTAAATAACAAATATGGAGGTGCTTGTGCAAATTTAAATGTAACTGACACTAATAGAAAACATATGATTTTCTATTGTTGATTTACTTGAATAAACGTCACTACATTGCTAGGTCTGTCAAAAAAACAGAGTAGTATTTGGAAGATGACAAAGCCAATTGTGACAATTTTTTGTTGTTCTTTTTGTTCTTTCTTTGATATTTAAATTTTGAATCTCGCTCCTAGACGAGGACAAGAAATTCTCATTGAGTTTGTGATTTAACATAACAAATATCTCTAGAAATTCTAATAACAAAGCCCCCTGAAGATTTCCTTAGGCAGGAATGAAATCCGGATAGGGACACGCCTACATCAGATTGCTTTTCACAATTTGTTAAATAAGTTTTGGGACTTTAGCACATTTAATTACTATAAATGCAATTAATGTTTATCCCGATGAAAATAAATTTAAATAACAAATATGCAGGTGCTTGTGCAAATTTAAATGTAACTGACACTAATAGAAAACATATGATTTTCTATTTTTGATTTACTTGAATAAACGTCACTACATTGCTAGGTCTGTCAAAAAAACAGAGTAGTATTTGGAAGATAACAAAGCCAATTGTGACAATTTTTTGTTGTTGTTTTTGTTCTTTCTTTGATATTTTAAATTTTGAATCTCGCTCCTAGACGAGGACAAGAAATTCTCATTGAGTTTGTGATTTAACATAACAAATATCTCTAGAAATTCTAATAACAAAGTCCCCTGAAGATTCCCTTAGGCAGGAATGAAATCCGGATAGGGACACGCCTACATCAGATTGCTTTTCTCAATTTGTTAAATAAGTTTTGGGACTTTAGCACATTTAATTACTATAAATGCAATTAATGTTTATCCCGATGAAAATAAATTTAAATAACAAATATGCAGGTGCTTGTGCAAATTTAAATGTAACTGACACTAATAGAAAACATATGATTTTCTATTGTTGATTTACTTGAATAAACGTCACTACATTGCTAGGTCTGTCAAAAAAACAGAGTAGTATTTGGAAGATGACAAAGCCAATTGTGACAATTTTTTGTTGTTGATTTTGTTCTTTCTTTGATATTTTAAATTTTGAATCTCGCTCCTAGACGAGGACAAGAAATTCTCATTGAGTTTGTGATTTAACATAACAAATATCTCTAGAAATTCTAATAACAAAGTCCCCTGAAGATTTCCTTAGGCAGGAATGAAATCCGGATAGGGACACGCCTACATCAGATTGCTTTTCACAATTTGTTAAATAAATTTTGGGACTTTAGCACATTTATTTACTATAAATGCAATTAATGTTTATCCCGATGAAAATAAATTTAAATAACAAATATGCAGGTGCTTGTGCAAATTTAAATGTAACTGACACTAATAGAAAACATATGATTTTCTATTGTTGATTTACTTGAATAAGCGTCACTACATTGCTAGGTCTGTCAAAAAAACAGAGTAGTATTTGGAAGATGACAAAGCCAATTGTGACAATTTTTTGTTGTTGTTTTTGTTCTTTCTTTGATATTTTAAATTTTGAATCTCGCTCCTAGACGAGGACAAGAAATTCTCATTGAGTTTGTGATTTAATATAACAAATATCTCTAGAAATTCTAATAACAAAGTCCCCTGAAGATTTCCTTAGGCAGGAATGAAATCCGGATAGGGACATGCCTACATCAGATTGCTTTTCACAATTTGTTAAATAAGTTTTGGGACTTTAGCACATTTAATTACTATAAATGAAACATTTATTTATTTTTGGGTTTATATACAGTATAAATGTAGAATTGCAATAAAATAATATGATAATTAATGTATAAAAATTAATATAACAATAATTACTGACTAAGTAACACAATGTTTTAAGTCGTTGACTTTTATTCTAGATATTTATGCAAACAAACAGTATTTAAGTTATTGGACTTATTCTAGATCTTTGTATATTAAACAATATTTATATTATATATTAAATATTATATTAAATCTTATCAATAATTAACCCATGTAGGTCTGAACAGTCAGTTTTTCTGGTCTGACACTTGATCATTACCATCACTCCAAATATGGCAGTTTTTTTTATTGACGTATCCATTTAACCAAAAGTGAGCTTCATCGCTAAACAAAATTCGCTTATGAAAATCGGGATCAACGGTAATCTTGTTTTGGGCCCATTCACCGAATCTACGCCTTGCTTGGTGATCGTGTGGCTTCAATTGTTTCACAAGTTGGATTTTGTAAACAGGAAAACCAAGATCCGATGGCGGTTAGACTGATTGGGGTCTTCCTTTACGCTAAGCTCTACGGCAGCAATGACTTCTTATGTACGACGTCTCTGTCGATATTATCATTTAGAGTAAACGTGGTGCGAAAACGTTCCATACACTCAAAAAAAAAAGTTTGTAAAGTCAGCAAAAAATTTTGCTGAGTCAGCAAAATTCTAGTCAGGAGGGTGCTAGCAAAAAAATTGCTAATATTAGCAAAATCTTTTGCTGAAAATCAGCGAGCTGATTTTGAGCAACAAAATTAGTAGATTCAGCAAAAGTTTTGCTAACACTTTGTAGATAAGAAATAAAAAAGCCTTGGTAAAAATTAATAAATTTTTTGCTGAATTTGAGTAGACTGAAAAAAAACGCAAAAAATTTGTAAAAAAATTTAATTTAGTTATTATATTTGCTGAAAATCATAAAACATATTTTTGTGATTCTTTTAAAAATAATTTACAATAATTACGAAATATAAAAATTTTCATTTTCCCACATTGACGACATGAATTAATTTAATATCTGAAAATATATAGAAATTAATATATATAACATAACAAAAATTTTCTTTCAACTACTTACATCAATCGTTGTCTAAATGATGCTTTCTTTTAAAGAACGCAACTGCCGAAGATATTTATAGAAACGAAACGAAAAAATAAACAAAAACAAACGAAACGAAAAAAACAACCCTTTTTTTTGCAATAAGAAAAAGGAACCATACAAATCTACCTATGATGTGTGTCTTTGTCTTTCGCTTTACTCTGTCTACATGTCTGTATATGTTTGTTTGCAATTTGACCACACTAGATTATTAATCTATTAACATTTATTATAGAAATACATATTAAACTTAAATGTTTTCTTTTGTCTTTTATTTTATTAATAGATAATTATTTTCACAAGCCGGTGACAACGCAAAATTTAAGTTGTTTTAATCCTCAATTTTGTTTTATTTATGAAAACGAGATACAAAAGTCTTCCATTTTTGATTTTTTTATATCTCTTATTAGAGTTGTACTTTTTAGTATCATTTTCCTCTTCTCTACTACATCTTGACATGCCGTGACATCTGCTTCATTGTGCGTATATCTTTCAATCTGGTTGTCATCCACACCATTAATGTGCTTATCAGCACAATTTTTTTTAGCAAAATTAATTATTAAAACATTAGTATATTAGTAAAGCATTAGTATAAAACAATTAAGTGCTGAATAAGTATAACAAAAATTTTAGCTGAAAACACGATTTTAGCAAAAAAATTTGCTAAAAAATGGTATACCTGATTTACAAGACGTTTTACTAACTTTTGTACTAACTTATTTTTTTGAGTGTAGTTAATCGCATTAATGGCTCTGATGGACTATTATGTTGAACGTGGAATGGACGTAGTGCGCGATACGTATTTCGAACAGAATCATGATTTTAAAAATAAATTTGCACAATTTGGAAGCGTTGTTCAGGCGTCAGTCTATTCCTGTTGAATTACCGCCAGTTAAAAAAGTGTTGCCAAATTAAAATTCTATACCTGTATAAAAAACAACATTTATATACATATATTTGGTAAATTGCTTTCTGGGAGAATTACCGCGAAATAACTTACTCGCGTTAAATTTAAAGTACAGTAACGTTTATTTTAATATACAATACAAATTTTAATTTTTAATAAAGAAGCCGTGTTGAAATGCGTGAAAGCAAGAGAATTAATAATCATGGTGGTTATTTAGTGACATTAAAATGTTAAAGTACTAGGTACTGGGTACCAATGACAGTAATTGGGTTGTAAACCCGGTAGCTAGCATTGACAATGGGGTGCCACATCATTCCCCGCTATGAAGGAAGTTCACCTGAACCTTAGAGGATCCGTAACTTGTCTAAAACTTGTAGTAGCTTTGGGGTTGAAGCACTTTTGGTGAAAAACTATCAGCTGGGCTTGATTATGAGGATGTGGAGCTAGAGATCGATGTCATTAGGAACTTGATGATTATAAGGTAAATGTTGCACATTTGTAGAAATATCAGGTGTGTTGCTTTCTAAGGCGTTAGGTCTTGTAGAACTAATGTTGAGATCATTGTTGCGGATTTGAGCAGATCGACACTGATATTACTTTTGCGACCTCGAATTAAAATTTTGAAAAATTTTTCAAAACGTTTTATTACCAAGTATGGACCATCATGCGGGTGAGTAAGTGAAGGCCGAATGGAGTCGTTGCGGACGAAAACGTGTGCCAAATTTTGAAGATTTTTCGAAATAAAAGTTCGAGGCGTTGAGTGATGAACTGTTTCGGTTAGTTTAAGTTTGTGCATCGTTGTTCGAAAATCAGAGACGAAATCGCTTGCAGTCAGAAATTTTTGTTTGGTGAAAAAATTCTCCAGGAACCGATAAAGTTGAGCCGTATACAAATTCTGCTGTTGAAGCATTTATGTCGGGTTTAAAAGCAACTCGTAGTCCAAGCAAAATTGGCAAATGTTGTACCCATTTTGCAGGATTATGGCATAAAATTACCGCTTTAAACGTTCGGTGCCACCTCTCAATAATACCCGATTTGGCAGTTTTCGCTGCAATTGGTGCAACACATCTTCGTACTACACCTTACGATCCACAATCGAAGGGTATTATTGAGAGGTTGCACCAAACGTTTAGAAGTCATTCGTGCTGGGAAAATCCACTGAGCCAAAAGAGCATTTACGATGGTATCGGCTGACATATCAGGAATTGGAACCACTCACCACCACTTGTTAGGCAATTCGTTGTCCTTCGCATAATTGAAACGGACCAACGATGTCGATGTTGATATGAGCGAAACGTTCTTTTGGAGGTTCGTATTTAACGGATGTTGATCGAGTGTGTCGTTAAACTTTTGATATCATTATTTTTATTTTATTTATTATTACATCAGCTACAGTAGAAAATACATCAGCTGAAAATCCAAAAATCGAAAAATACAGAATAATATAATAACAATTTAATATAAATATAAGAAGTAATTAATTAAAAACATACAAAACAAATAAAAATAAATTAATTTTAAGCAATAACACAAATTTTATATATATAAAAATATATATATAAATTAAAAATAAAAAAAAATTAAAAAAAAAAAAATGTATAGACAATAAAGGACAAACACAAGATTACAAATCAAATAGAAAAACAACACTGACAATAACAAAACAAACAAATTTACATATAAGAAATAAAATAACACAAATAAAATAAATAAATTAAATTATGAGTTATTGATGATTAGGAGCAGACAAACAGCCAGGCAAAAGATGGAACACATCATCTCTGACATTGCAAGCAGTTTCGCACAAATAAAGCAGAATCTTTTCGAATCCCAGGCCAACAAAATCTACATGTGACCAATTTGGTGGTAGCCCGAACTCCAGGATGTGACAAATTATAAATGGTTGCGAAAATTTGTTGACGAAATTCATTCGGAATGCAAGGGCGAACACGAGATGTGGTTATGTCACAGATTAGTTGGTCTTTGCAACCTGGGATTGAACAAAAATTTAGTTTAAGAGAATTCATTTATATACCTGTATTTTGAAGCATTTGTTGAAGCTCTTCATCATTTTGTTGAGCCGCTGCGATGCTAGAGTAATCCACAGACTTTTTGATTGATTCTATACGAGAAAGTGCGTCAGCAGTTGCGTTGGCTAAACCAGGCGTATGGGGAATATTGGTGGTGAATTGGCTCATAAAATCGAGATGAAGCTTTTTCGAGTTTTTATTAAAACGCAAAAATCAGCGGTCGATGGTCGGTAACGAAGTAGCAATTGCGTCCTATCATATATCGAAAATGGCAAACAGATTGGTACATTGCTGCTAGCTCACGATCATATGTTAAGTATTTTTGTTGAGCACTCTTTAATTTTTTTGAATAAAATGCCAAAGGTTGTCATTTGCCATCGACTTTTTGATGCAGAGCCATCGACGTTTTGATGCAGAGCTTCCCCCACAGCTGTATCCGATGCGTCGACATAATTAGTTAATTCGGCATCGGCGGCGGGGTGTGCTAAAAGCGTTGCGTTGACAAGCTCGTTTTTACACCGGTCAAAAGCTTCTGTAAGTGGAGTCCATTTTATTAAAGTGCTATCGTTCTTTTTATTGCCGATGATAAATTGTTGAAGTTGCATTTGATATGAGATTGCATGTGGCAACAATTTTCTATAAAAGTTTATCGTGGCAATAAATCTTTTAAAATCTTTTAGATTTTCCGAAACCGAAAGTTGCTCGAGAAAACTTTCATCGACGTACGGGAAAACAATGTCCAAACCTCGTAGTACCTCATTTATAAGCCGCTGAAAAGTTTGGGCGGCGTTACAAACCCCATACGTCATGAACTTAAATTCGTATAGGCCGAACGGGGTACTGATGGCCGTTTTCCGGATATCATCTCGGTGTGTTGACACCTGGTGGAAGGCTTTTTGCAAGTCAATTTTAGAAACATATTTCTTACCTCGTCTCCAAGTTCCGTCACATTTTTTAACTAAGTGCAACGGACTGGACTAGTTGCTGTTGGACAAATACCGGCTTTCATCAAAAATCGAATTCCGTTTTAGTGGCTGCAAGCTTTTCCGGGGAAAGGCGTCGTGGTCGGCTGACCTGTGGTTTCGATTTTGTGTAAAATTGAAGATTTAGTCGTAGAACCATATGGCGCCAGCCTGGTGACGTCAGAAAAGTTTTCCAGAATGTCGGCAAACAGATCGGTCGTGTTGAAAATCTTGATGACGACTGCTTCACAAAACGTTGAAGATGTTAGTTGTGATACGAGGCGAGTAACATATAAGCAATAAGCCGATCATAATATTTGATAATGTCGGCGCCGATGATGGGTGAAGTGATGGCTGCAACCACAAAAGACCAACAAAAATCACGGCGTAAGCCAAGAACTAATTTTAATCGTCTTTCTACTACCACTTCAATAGGCGTATTGCTGGCGGCGAATAATAACGTGGCTGTCGGGCGGACATTATAAGACTTCCAAACCAGTGGCAAAACAGAAACATCGACGCCACTGTCTACGAGAAAATTGTTGTTGCTGAACGTATCCTTAAACTGTAGACGAAGTATTTGGCAGTTTGTGGCAGAATCCTCGCCAGAACTCTCCACCGGCCTGTCGAGTCAGTTGGCAGATGCACTTGCAGATAGTGCATCACCTGGCGTCTCTTATGCCGACACGGGCTGCGACACTTTTGGGCATTCCGGAAATATTTTTTATGATACCAGCATTCATCCCCAGTAGTATCACTGGAATAGGCTGGGCGGTTTTGTGATCTGTTGCGTGTCGTTGTTGTTCTACGTGACTGTGAGAGTGATTGAGAACGGGTTGAAAATTTTTCGAATTTTTTACCTAATTCGACAACGGCTGACTGCCCGCATTTCATTAATTTCAGTTGATGGTAATGCATGCACGCTATTAATTTGGCCGGTTGCCATTGCGTGCGCAA
Organism: Delia radicum; assembly: GCA_021234595.1. Lineage (NCBI taxonomy): Eukaryota > Metazoa > Arthropoda > Insecta > Diptera > Anthomyiidae > Delia > Delia radicum. The sequence goes on from CM037854.1 coordinate 178,065,403, forward strand.
TTTAGTCAGCCACTTTTGTAAATTCCGCTGCGGTACCTGTTGACGCTGTCACGACAGGTTGTGCAAACTGCGGCAACCGCTTTATCCAAAGGCCCTTTAAAGCTGCCACCCCCAGAGGGGTACCAGCGACACGCTTCATTTGAAAATACAATATAAGTGGCAGTTCAGACAGGAGACGGTTGAGACGGCGCTGCTCGCTGTCGGTAAAATGTTAAGTTATCTACGTTTTATTATATTAGAACCTGTCGGTGCGCGGCATGGAAGCGATGACGTCAGCCAGTTGCTCAATAATATTTGGATCTAGCGCTGCCAATATTGACGCCGTCTTCTGTTTGTCTGCCACTATGCCGGATGCTGAGAACCAGAAATCCATCGTCGTAAACCATGCCTCAATATTTGTGTTTGACACTGGCAATCTGGCGTAAACTACAGAAACACTGTTGGTGCTGGATGTTGTGGCGGTTCTACCAGTCAAAGACGAAGTACCGCTGTCGTTGGGGATCGACATTATTATTGCGTAATTATGCTCAAAATTAAAAAATGGCGGCCAAAACCACCACTCGATGCACCAAAAAAAAACCAAAATGGCAGAAATTGTTTACAAATTGCACTTTTACAACAAAAAATATATTTGCATACCACCACAAAACACGGGGTCACCAGTTTGGTAAATTGCTTTCTTGGAGAATTACCGTGAAATAATTGACTCGAGTTAAAGTTAAAATATAGTAACGTTTATTTTAATATACAAATTTTAATTTTTAATAAAGAAGACGTTTTGAATCGCTTGAAAACAAGATAAAAATAATCATGGTAAGTACTGGGTACCAATGACAGTAATTGGGTTTTAAACCCGGTAGCTAGAATTGGCAATAGGGTGCCACATATATATATATGTATGCACAGCGTATACTGTTGGGACATTTATTCGTTCCCCCGCATAGTTTAGGGATATTTGCTTACTTTGGGGACAGTCCGCAAAGTGTATATATATTTTTTTTGTAAAAGGGGAAACTTATAAAAATATGTGCACACTAGAGTTACAGCTTTTTTTTTGCTAAATTTTTACCTATCAACACGTAATGAGCAATCATGTATTAATAATAGAAATCGCTTTCTCAGGTCATTTTGAAACAAAAACCTCCCGCATAAAGTGCATTTCCTTAGAATGCATTTTTTAATTTTTTACTTATTGTGTACATTATTTTGCGAATTCTGATGTCTATATCGCGAAACAAAGCTTTAATCTTTTTGATCACAATTCGCGAAAAACGTCAAATTTGAAAACGTTTGTGTCCTTTAAGTTGCATATGCATCGTTATTGTCTAATTACTAGTTTTAGCTAAATATTAATTTTTAGTTAAATTAAATAAAAAAAGGATTATGCGGAAAACTTTTAGAAAACCGCGAAAAATAAAATTGATTTTTATGTGCTAATATTAGACGTATAGCTAAAACTTTAAACATGTAAAAAAAAAAATAAAAAAGTTTCGACTTCTAATAACCCGATTAAAATTAATATGATGCTTTATATAATCATATGAAATTTAATATGAGTCTTAATACAGTTTTATCCGAGAAATGGGCATAATAATTATATAAGTTTGCATTAGTTAATAACGCGATACAATTAATTGTACTATTGTATTGATGTAATACATATTTACATCCAAAATATGATTGACAAATTTTCTAGTGTAACTCTGCATGGGGTAATATACAATTTTATCTAAAATAAAATTGTGTTTTTTTAAATTTGATATAATATCAAAATATATATTATTTTGCAATGTCTAGGTATATAAACATAACGTAATTATTAATTGGATTAGTTTTAGCGTATTCTAAATGCAATATACAATTATACGCAACTATATATGATACCATATTAAATTTTTTCTACGAAATTAATTTTATATATGAATTTATATAATTATGTCCGGTTATTACGCAACATCATTTTGTTTTTAAATTCTACTATTTGAAAAAAAAAAAAAAATATTGTACTTATATTAATTTATAATTTTGTAATTATTATGTTAATAGTCTGTAAGGATTTATTCCGCAGACTTAAATAAATAAATAAATAAATGGACTGGCAGACAAAAACTTATAATTGTATATAAAATAATGTATTATTTTATTCAAACATTTTAACTCGGGAAATTCAAGATTTATAACCGTCAAAAAAAAAATTAATAGGCAAATATCCTATATAAATTGTCTGACACTTACAATGAAGCTTTTCCGGTGGGTTCCCTTTAAAAGTAATGAAATTCGGATAGGTGATAAAGCAGCAAAAATATATTATTTATTTATTTTATTTATTTTTATTTATTTATCTGTATTTCCATACAACAAGACATACATCTTTTAATTATAGTATGGAACTAGAAGAAGTTATAGTAATACAATTTAATACAATTAAAAAAAAAATTAAAAAAAAAGGATGACAAATTTTATAAATCAAAAATTAAAAACAATTTAAAAACTACAAAAAAAAAATTACAAAGTTTAACAATAGTGCAAATTAATTATTAATGTTAGTTTAAAGTGTGTAGTTACGTTGTATTATTGTTTAAATGTTTTGTTATTTCGGTTTTAAAAGTGTTTACGTTGCTGCTTGTTTGTGCCCTATTCGAAAGTCTGTTCCATAGATAGATCGCGTTATAGTAAAATTGCCATTCCGTTATCTTACTTCTGTGTGCAATAGGTATAACCTTATTCCCCCTGTCGGACCTTGCAAAAGTTATCCGATTATATAAATATGACGGTACTTTTGTATACACGATTTTGTGCAGAAGCGTAAGAGTCCTGATGTTGACCAGATTATTAAAAGTCAAGTTGTAAAGTTTTTTACTTAAGGTTGCAATTCTATCAATAGTGTGAAGACCAAATACATATCTAGCAATGTTATTGAAAAGAGTATTCAACTTTTGCTTACTAGTGGAATCACAATTAGCATAAACTTCGCATCCATAAAATAGTACCGGCATTAAATAAGTTTTAGCAATTTGCATTCTAATATTAACTGGAGTGCAAAAGTGCGTTGCCCACAGAGTACGAAGCATTGAGTACGTTTTACCTACTACAATATTAACGTGATTATCCCAACTGAGAGTATTATTAAATGTAATGCCCAAATTCTTTGCTGAAGTTACGATTTCAATTATTTCATTGTTAATACGAATGTCAACGTTAATATTTTGTTTTAAAGATTTTTTACGGATTATTAAACATTTAGATTTTTGTGGGTTCAGGCATAGACCATTTCGTGATGCCCAGCAATAAATACTGTCAAGATCAGAATTAAGCTTGCATACATTTTCATTTATAGTTTTAAGCGATGTGTTGATGTAAAGCTGCACGTCATCGGCATATAAATGAATTTTACTATGGGATACATTATCAGGTAAGTCATTAACGTACAAAGAAAATAAAAGTGGGCCCAGAATTGAACCTTGTGGTACTCCCCGGGTAACAGATAAAGCTCCAGAATAAGAATCAATTAAGAACACAGATTGAGAACGATTATCAAGGTACGATTTAATTAATGATACTGATGTGTCACAGAATGAGAATTGATAATAAAGCTTTGAACAAAGTAATGAATGGTCAACAGAATCAAAAGCTTTTGAGTGATCTAAAAGAACCAAAAGTGTCAAATTCCCACCATCAATAGAACAAAGTATATCTTCAGTAACGTCAATTAAAGCTGTGATGCAACTGTGTTTCTGTCGAAATCCGGATTGCTTGCTGGTGAGCAGATTATATTGAGCTATGTGGTCACTTATCTGTTTATGTATTATTTTCTCAAAGACATTGGATAGAAATGGTAAAATTGCTATCGGCCTGAACTCAGAATTGGACTTTGAAACTGGTATTATTTTTGCATGTTTCCAGTTAGTTGGAAAGACACTAGTCATGAGGATGGTGTTAAATAAATGAGTGATGAATGGTAACAGCTGAGGAAGTAGGATTTTAAGAAATTTTGGGTTGATGTTATCATAGCCAATAGCATTAGACTTAATCGAAATAATATTTTGTAAAACCTCAGATTCATTTACACAGCAAAATTCAAAAATGTCACTGCGATTATTATCAAAATTATAGTTGTGCTGTCCAAGAGCAGGAATAGGTATTCTTGTAAAAACATCATTGAGTTCATCTGCACTATATTTGCAGATAATGTTATTATTTTTGATCTTCCCAATACCAATTTCACGTATGGTTTTCCATTTACTTTTTCCATCAATTGCGTTACTAAAAAGTTTAGCATAATATTCCGATTTAGCCTATTAATACCGTATTTTCAAAATTGGCGGTGAAATTTAACACTTCTTTGTATGAAAATATGTCTAAAGTTTAAGTAATTTAGACTTATTTAAAAACAGCTTTAAAATGCTCGAGAAAATACACATTTTGAAAACCATTTTGATATTTTGCCACTTATTTGAATTATTTTAACAAATTATTCCCTATTTTTCCCCACTTTTTTTAAGATCGGGGGCTATACTTCATGTCTTGTATTAAAAAAAATAGTAAATTTTCCAAGCAAGCGCGATTGTAGTCTGAAAGAAATAATGATAAAGAAAAAATATACAATTGGAAAATTTAAAAATATACTTGCAAATATATATATATATATATATGTATGCGTAGCGCATACGGTGTATCGAAAAAATTGTCCTCATCTTAAACGCTAGATGTATGAAAAGGCGCGAAAACTTTGGGGACAGTCCCCAAAGTAAGCAAATGTCCCTAAACTATGCGGAGGAACGAATAAATGTGTCTTAACTATGCGCTGTGCATACATATTGTAACAGATTTTCCTTTATTAACAATATTAGAATTATAAGTAACACGGCAGTTGTCAATTGAGATTTGCTTAAATATTCTCAATTGAAATATTTTTATTCATATCGATCTTAGTTTTTTTTTTGGGTGTATAATTAACATTTTTTCTTAAATAACATAGTTATGCTAGTTGTTCATGTGAAACTTTATTTAACATTTGCATAAAATGTTATAGTATGTTAGTTAGCATAATTTATGTTACACTGGCGATCAACATATTAGCACAACATAATTTTAAAATTCCATAAATTCTCTTTAAAATTTAATGTCACGATATAAACATTTGGCATGTGTAGAAGTAGACTTATATACGTTTTCGGTTTTGATTATTTTCACTGTTATCGAATGGTTGTAAAAAGAATGATCATCAGTTGTAAAAAGAGTGATCAGGCGAGCCGAAAAGTTAAGTAAAGAAAGAAAAAAAGTCTTCCGGTTTCTTTCTTTTGACTTGAGAATTCAACGTGACTAGTTCGGAAATTAAATAAACCCAATATTAATTGGTAAGAATTGTGAAAAGTTTTTTTTATATTTTAATATTGAGTAAAATAATTAATTCTTAGGGTTTTAATATTGGAATCATATTCACGTGAAAGATTAACCAGATTCAAGAAAATTCAGGAAAAGTTAAACCCCGAAAATATAATTGATGCAAAGCGTGTTATTTTTTTGTGAATCAAATACTTCGGAACCAATGGTTTTGCATTATAAATTTTATTAATTATTTAGAAGCTAGCCATGTGGTAATTTTATTCATCCGTAACATACGTCATCATTGTGGAATTAATATAATTGCCAGAACTGTGTAACAACTCAGAAACGTCATCATAATTGTGAAAAGTAAAGATAAAATTATGTTTCATATTATACTCTTCAAATTAAATTTTTAAACGTTGTTTTTGCATCCAATGATAATTTCATCCATTCAGTATCGGCTCTAGACTGATTTATTCATTGACATATAAAAATGTCATAGGAATAATATAATCTAAAATATAGTCAACAAATTGTCTAAATCATCATACTACTAATGGCTGTGCTACAGAATTGTCCACCACAGTGATTTTAACGTTATGAATGAAGTTACAACAAGAATAAGAACGTACAACTAATAGTAAAACCAGATTAAGACGTCATCAATTTTTTTATCATTGATATATAAGCTGATAAGTATAGTTTTTTTTAACAAAGATTTAATTTTTTTATACACATTCTTTATTTTTGTATAACACTTTATCATTAAATTAGGGAAAGAATGTGTTATAAACAATTTTTTAGCAATGTATAAGAGCAAGTTCTAAGCATATCTCTACATCAAGTCTGTTAATATTTAGTGCTGTCATGGTTAAATTTTAAAATAAATCAATGAAACTGATGTAAAATGTATGTTAAGAATATATTTAAATTTTAATTGCTCAATTTTAAGATAATACTATAACTTTAAGATTAATTTTATTATTAATAATTAAGTTATAGCATGTTAGAGAATTATTGTATATTATATTTAAAACCTTTAAATATTTGTTTATTAATGATTTTGAATTACAGTTCCCTGGATGTTTTGAATTCAAACCATCGCACGTTGGGGCAGCCTAAGGGGATCTCCGGCAAAAAGTCCGATTTTAAATCTTCGAATTTTTTCAAACTAATTGGCAAATCTAATAGATAAGACCTTGCCGAAACTAGTTCCGTTTAGTTTTTTGAGATATTCTAATTATTGGTACGATGGCAAGCTGCCAAAGTCAAAGTTTTGTTTCCAAAAATGTTTCATATTAAAAAGAGGTACTAACATAAGCCAGTGTTGTGCGTGTTTAACCACTTAGGTCACTACCTTTGAGTAATAAATCATTAGTAGTAATACAAAATTATTAATTTTTCATGTTAATACATTTGTAAAAAAAGATGCTGGTAGCACATAGACGAGATTACTTTTTTAATAAAAATTAAGAGAAACTTAATGTTTCAATAGCCCTATAGTTTGAACGCAGGGGAGGGAGACCCTAAAACCGTATGCATATGAAAGCTAATACTATCTAGATTACGAATTTAATATGCCCGCCGTGCTCTGGCGTGCTCTGTAGAACAAACTTGTTCGATTTTCAACTTTGCTCGAATATTTTTTTGTAAAATTTCTGATTTTTCCGAAAGATATTGCCAATTTACTTTTTTTGAGTTGTGTTAGATATTTTTATTTTTCTGCCGATCTAATGACCCGATCTGTCTGAAATTTTGCATGGATAATAAGAATAAGTGTCATTTGTTAAATTTATACTGAATTTTGATTTGCAATGTACCACGCGAAAAATTTCGCGATTTATTTAATAACATCAAAAAATTTTCAAACTTCTGCGCCTAAATTTCGATTTTTTTTTAGGTAAAATTTTCCATATTTTGTACTCTATCCTTACCGAATTTTCTACGAAAGTGTTTTATTAAATGTAACTTTCCCTTTTGATGAACAAGAAAGCATGCAAAAAAAATAAATTTTTCGGTTAAGAATTGTAAACAAAAAAAAAAAGAATTTGAACAGTTTTGCAAAATTTTGATTTTTGCAAAAGATATTGCCAATTCATTTTTTTTTGAGCTGTGTTAGATATTTTTATTTTTCTGACGATCTAATGACCCGATCTGTCTGAAATTTTGCATGGATAACTAGAACAAATGTCATTTGTTAAATATATACTTAATTTTGATTTGCAATGTATCACGCGAAAAATTTCGCGATTTTTTTAATAACATCGAAAAATTTTCGAACTTCTGCGCCAGAATTTCGAATTTTGTTTTCGGTAAAATTTTCTATATTTTATACTCTATCCTTACCAGAAAAAATATTTTGTAAGATCTGTTCCCGTAAAAAGTTATAACGAATTTTCTACGAAAGTGAAAAAATATAATTTTTTTTTAAAAAGCTCGACTTTCGAAAAATCATAGACCCCTTAGTTTTATTTTTAACCTTATAGTAGTGATTATATTGAGCTTTAGTAAAAATGAATGCCTATCAATATTTCCTTTGATCATCCTGTCAATGTAGTTTATGTTTTTATAAATTACAATTTATTATCAAAAACTTTTATTGTTCTTAAAATAATCAGCACGATTAACCGCGGTTTAGCAAACATTAGTAACGAAATGGCCTTGTCAGGTAAATTTAAAGCTTCTTATTATTTAGTGGTTAATTAATTAATTTGTGATATAGATCGTAGATCGTTTATTTTTACTGGGGTGGAGCTACATAACGTTATGATGAGCTCGCAATTAAAAACGGTTCAAAAGAGAATAAATTATTTAAAAAATCATATTCAAACAATTTTAAATTGCCAAGATGATGATGCTCAGTTTAAAAAGTTATTTTCATCATTTTATCGTAAATACAAATTGAATTATGATAAATGTAATCGTATCGAGAGTATTTTTCTTGCTAAAAATCATGAGTGGTTGAACACATCATTTCATTTCCATAAAAGTACTCCAAAAAAAATTGGTCGTCCAGTAGAGGAATTTGAATCAAGTTCTGAACGAACCAAAAGATTAAAAACAGAAGATTTAAGAGAAAACTCTATTTCCATGTTAGCATATGCATTAGAAGTTAAATTGCGAGCAAGTGGAAATAGATCAGCTGCAACTGTTTTGAAAAATATCATTGAAAAAAAAAATAGATAGGAATTTGGTTTTTTTAAATTAGCGAATTTGGAAGTTAGCTCATACATCTCTTTGCGTATCTAATATCTATAAGTAATCCCCTTTTCAGCCATTAAAACTAAGCGGGCCATAATGATAATTTTTTTTTTGCGATTAGCTAAAAATATTTGCAACACTCAAATATATTTTTCGCGTCTCTGATATCTAAAAGTGATACTCTTTTGAACGATGTGAATATCTTAAAAATAAAACTAAGTACTTGAGTATGCAAAATTAGTTTTTCGTTTTTCACGTTTCTGATATCTACAAGTGATTCTCTTTTCAACCATGTGCAAAACTTATATAAAAACATAGCGGTTAAGTATGCGAATTTGGTTTTTTGCGATTTGCGAAAAAACTTTGCACTACGCAAATACATTTTTCCACGGTTCTGATATCTATAAGTGATTCTCTTTTCAACCATGTGCAGAACTTATTAAAAAACTTAGCGGTTGAGTATGCGAACTCGGTTTTTTTGCGATTTGCGAAAAATATTTGGACTACGCAAATATGTTTTTTTACGTTTCTGATATCTACAAGTAATCCTCTTTTCAACCATGTGCATAACTTGTATAAAAACTTAGCGGTTTAGTTGATGCCGCAAAATGTACTAGGCCCACCCCACTGTGCATCGCCTGAATAGCAGAGAAGGGTAAATACCAAAAGTGTAAATTTGAAATACGTCATCTCAAACAGCGTAAAATCGTAAGTTGTAATATACAATATTTGATATCTAACATGCGTTCGATTTAAAACATAATCAGAAATTTTGATATTCGTTTATATACTAACCAGTTAATTACTGAATTGAAATTAAATTTTAAGCTACACCTAATAATTTGATAAGAGTTATGATTTAGGTAGAATCATATTTAAATTCTAGCTATACTTATTAATTATAAATTTTAATTAATCAATTAGATTATCATATAAGTACAAATGAATTGTTGAATAAAATAGCACTTGCATTAAAATGAGAAGCTTGGAATAAGTAAGATTATTTTGGGAATGTTGAGAGGTAAAATGATGAAGCGAATGATATTTTAGAATAAACTTTTATATGATTAGGGAAGATACTATAACGTAATTATATGAACACTGTTGAATCTGAAGTGATAATAACAACTATCACTATTGTGTGCTTATTAACTATAACTTGTATTAAATTTCAATAGCCCGATTTTTTTTTAAATTTTAAATTTCAATGAACTTATAAAGTCTTGGAAATAGAAAGTTTTCTATTTTATTTTTATGTTGTAGCTGCAGGTATCGTAACGTCAAGAACCCTCCCCAAACCGGCGAGCGTAGCCTTTCGAAAATTTCCAAGCACTCGACTGTTACTTTACCAAAAAGTCATATCATTATTTTTTCATATATTTGATGCTACACAACCTTGCAACATAAATAGAATGGCGCCCAACGAGACTGGCAGAAATGTCATGATCGAAATCATCTTCGGATGGTGAATAAGTCCTCAGTTGATTGAGATATGAATATTGATCAAAAGAGTATGTGATTTACCATTTTTTTTCTTCTAAGTTTTTTCTTACTATATCACAAGTCGTATAAGAAAACATTTTATTGTTATTATATAGCGGTGGTGAGTCTTTAATCGAATTTTTCAAATTTTAAATATCAGTTGAGGTAAGACATTTAATTCGTGTTTTTAATCATGAATTTTCTAGCGACTTCCAACTGGTGTTATTTTTTTTTAACTCAATGTTAGTTTTAATAGTTTTGATTTTATTTTGTATAAGACATACAATTTGTCTTTTATAATAGAGCGTGTTATTGCGATACAAATATGGTATCAACAGACAAACCTAAATTTGGAGGGGGTTTTTAGAGCACACTTATTATTTTTATATAATTTTCTTATCATTCAATTTTGATTACCTCAAATCAGCATTCCCAATAAATCGTTAGAAAAATTATTGGCAAAAAAGAAAATTTTGTTTTTAAATTTTAGTGTCATTGTGTTATGACAGGAGGGAAAAGAAAGGGAAAACAAGGTAGTTCCAATAATAACCTTAATAGCTCAAGCAGTGATCCCAATTTTACATTTGACGAGGAGTTTGATAACCAATTAGTTACTAGGCCGAGATTTAGTTACATTCCCGTTTTTTCAGGCTCAAGAGCCTGGGCTCCATCCTTGCGAGGTAGGCAAGAGGAAGTAGTTATGGAGGGAGCAAATGGTAATGGTAGTCAGCAGGGAGCTCAAGGGCCTTCTGGTCAAAGTTTTGCAGATGGCTTAGAGGAATTGACTACACGTCTGGAAAGAGTTTTGGCTCTGAACCATAATGTATTTATGGGAGAGTTGGCATCCTTGAGGGGAACGTTAATAGGTAATTTGACAAGGAATCCAGACGATAACCAACAGCCTTTGGATAATTTACGTAATTCATCCACAAACCAACACAATAATATTTCTTTGCATAACCAAAGTAGAGATTCTGGTAGGAGTTCTTCCTCTGGTGGCTCATTTAGAATTGATAAATGGAATATATCCTATGATGGAACTCAAGATATTAATGATTTTTTGTTTAAGGTCGATACACTTAAGGACCGCTGTAATTGTTCTGATGAACAGGTTGTAGCAAGCTTTCACACTTTTTTGAACGGTAAAGCAGACAAATGGTTTTGGTCCTTTTTAAAACAGAATCCTAGTGCAAATTATGGTGAATTAAAGTTAGCTATCACTAAACAATTTGGAAGGATAGAAAATGATTGCGATAGGATGGTAAGAATGGTGGAACGTAGGCAACTACCTAACGAAAACTTTGATGACTATTTCACCGAAATGGTATCAATGAATTCGAGGCTGTCACAACCTTTAAGTGATACTAAAATGATCGATCTTATTAAAAATAATATTAGGGAATCGATAGGAGCTCTCTTATTTTCGTATGATCTATTTAGCTTGGACCATTTAAGAGATGCAGCTAGAAAGGCAGAAATATATATATCTAGACAAAGTCAAGTAAGAATGCAGAGGAGAGTTGTTTCTGAACTCGAGAGTACTGGAAAAGAAGACGAGGTAGAGGAAAATGTTTTTGAGATTGCCGCAATGAAATATCAGGGATTTCAGAATAAAGAGAAGAGGGAAGTAGATACAAGGCATTTCAAATGTTGGAACTGTGACCAAATTGGTCACTCGTTCGTGTCTCAAAATCTCTCTACAGATTATTTTAAAACAGATAAAAAAATACCCACTTTGCTCAATGTAAATGAGAATATGAAAATTGAAATTGTTAAGCATGGAAAGAAAAGTACTTATAGTCATAAAGTTAAGAATACACCTAAGCCTCATTTAACTCTTCACGAGAGAAAATTATTATATGACGAAGCAAGAAGACGTATTTTTGGTGACGATTCTGTTCCAACGAAGATAAAAAAATGCAGAGAGAGATTTTTGAAACGTAAATTGTGGAATCAACCATAATTGATGAAGATGTTGATAACAGGCCATATGCAAAGATAACTTTAGGTAACTTTGAGATCTTTGGTTTGCTTGATTCAGGTGCATCGATTAGCGTGTTAGGTAAAGATTGCGAGGACACTGTTAGTAAACTTAATTTAAAATTTAGACCCATTTATAGTTCTTTGAAAACTGCTGCCGGAGGCAAGCAAAAGGTTATTGGGTTTGTTAAGATACCAGTAACTTATAAAAACGTCACAAAGGATATTTTGTTCTACCTGTCTGCAACTTTAAGACAATCTGTATACTTAGGGATAAACTTTTGGAAAGCCTTTGACATTGCTCCTCAACTTTTTCTCTCAGAAGTCACCCTTGATAGCGAAGCGTTCCTTTCAGGTGTTGATAATAATTCGCATAGGTTGTCAGATTTACAGCTTTACGATTTAAAAACTTGGTTTAGGTCGTACAGCGTTAGAGATCCATACAACTGATACTGGCGATTCACCTCCTTTTAAAATTAAACATTATCCCCTTTCACCCCCACGTCAACAGGAGGCTTATAGTGAACTCGATCGGATGCTTTCATTAGGTGTGATTGAGGAAAGTAATATCCCTTATTGTAGCCCATTTTTTTTAGTCAGGAAACCAGGAAAAATTCGCCTTTGCCTTGATTCGCGCAAGCTTAACACTATTACAAAGAAAGATGCATATCCGTTGCCTCATATCAATGGCCTTTTAAGTCGGTTACAGGATACTCATTATATCACAGGTATTGACCTAAAAGATGCCTTTTGCCAAATACCTCTTGATGAGTCTTCTAAAGAAAAAACGGCATTTGCAGTACCTGGCCGGCCACTGTATCATTTTACAGTTATGCCTTTCGGGCTCTGCAACGCCGCACAAAGAATGAGTCGTTTAAGACAATACCTAGTCGACTCCGTGAAAACGTATTCATTTATTTGGACGATTTACTTATATGTACATCCGATTTTAAAACACATATTGATATGCTGCGCGAAGTTGCTAATTGCCTTAAATCAGCGAATTTGACCATTAACGTAGAGAAAAGCCGGTTTTGTCGTAAAGAAATAAAGTACCTAGGATATATTGTGGGCCAAGGCTGTTTACGAACTGATAAGGCAAAGATTGAGGCAATTTCGAATTTTCCTCTTCCTAAAACCCCCAGGCATATCCGCAGGTATATTGGCATGACAGGGTGGTATAGGCAATTTATCCCTAATTTCGCAGACTTAGCTGCACCATTAACCGATTGTCTGAAAAAGTCTAAGGAATTTAAATTAACACCAGAGGCAGAAACAGCTTTTACTGAATTAAAAAATGCGTTGACGACGGCCCCAGTTTTGGTTCAACCTAATTTTAATAGACCCTTCACTATACAGTGTGATGCTTCACGAGTAGGCGTAGGAGGCGTTTTAACGCAGATAGACGATGACGGCAAGGAACACCCAATTGCTTATGTATCTCAAAAATTAAATAAAAATCAAAAAAATTATACTGTAACAGAATTGGAGTGTCTAGCCGCCATCGTTTGTTTAAAAAGATTCCGTCCATATGTTGAAGGTCTCAAATTCAAAATTGTCACTGATCATTCAAGTCTTCGTTGGTTGATGTCTCAGAAAGACTTGTCAGGTCGTTTAGGTCGTTGGAGCTTAAAATTGCAGGGGTATGACTTTGAGGTAGAATACAGAAAAGGATCTGCGAACATAGTACCAGATGCTTTGTAACGTCTTGATATTGATGAAATTTGTACACCATGTCCGTCAGTATCGTCCGAAATAGATCTACAGTCCGAGTTTTTTAAATCCGAAGAATATGAAATGCTTAAGTCCGAAATATCTAAAAGTCCAGAAAACTTTCCCGATACTATTGTTTCTGATGAGTTCATTTACCAGAGGGTAAAATTTCGAAAGGGTGAATTCGTCGATGAGGATTCATTATGGCGTCTTTGGCTTCCAAAAGAGCTTAGCGATGAGGTTATTTACAAAAATCACAATATAGATTCGTGCCATGGGGGCTTTGTTAAAACATTAAATCGTATAAGGGAAAAGTACTTCTGGCCAAATATGTCAAGACAAATAAAAGATTTTGTTTCCAACTGTGAAATTTGTAAGGCGGTTAAGCCCACAAATCAAATATTAAGGCCGCCAATGAGACAGCAGATTAGAACCGAAAGACCTTTTCAACGCATTTATATGCTAGGTGCATATCCTAGGACTAAAATGGGTAACTCTATGGTTTTTGTGGCGGTTGATCATTTCACAAAGTTCATTTTTCTTAAACCACTCAAAAAGGCTACTAGTGCTGACATTATTAAATACCTCGAAGAAACAATTTTTCATCAATTTGGAGTTCCGCAGTACATCCACTCTGATAATGGTAAACAGTTTGTTTCTTCTCAAATGTCAGATTTTCTTAAGGCTCACGGTGTTTTACACATAAAGACCGCCCTGTATTCTCCTCAGGCAAATACGTCTGAGAGAACAAACCGCGAATTTTTAATCAAATTACGTATTTTATTGAAAGCAAGATAAATGGGATACACATGTATCAAAGATTGCAAGCATACTTCGTGGTGATTATCACAATGCAATAAAATGTTCTCCATACTTTTGTGCTTTTGGTTATAACATGGTGCGACATGCATCAGCTTACCCAGTTTTGGATAAGCTAAGTTGTTTACGGGAAGGTCAGTTTAGTTTTGTTCCTAATGATTCCAAAATGACTCTACTTCATGATAAAGTGAAAGAAAACTTAGCAGTTGCACATGGAAAGGCTATAATACAAGGTGTAGAGATGTACAATTTAAAGTTGGCCAGGAAGTATTGCGAAAGAGTTTCCAGCAGTCTGATTTCAGGAAAGGTATAAACGCTGAACTTCTTCCACCATATGTGAAATGCAGGGTACGAAGGAAAGTAGGATCAGCTTGCTATGAGCTCGAGACACTTAATGGTTAATATATTGGCTTATATCATGCAAAGGATATTAAGTCCTTCTGAATAAGATACACTGCTACAATTATCTGCACGACATTACCTTGTGGTTAAAAGTTGCACCAGCTTCGTATTATTTATTTTGACTAACAAATATTCTTTCTTTGTATAGTTTGAAAAATTTATTTTGTGCCCGACTAGCATATTCTCAGGGTGTGGTCGTGCCCCACAATAATGCGGAAACCAGGTAAAATCTATCTTTCCTTATCTTCGACCCACATGACTTTGGCCTTCGATGAAGGTTTTGTAACAGATTTTCCTTTATTAACAATATTAGAATTATAAGTAACACGGCAGTTGTCAATTGAGATTTGCTTAAATATTCTCAATTGAAACATTTTTGTTCATATCGATCTTAGTTTTTTTTTTTGGGTGTATAATTAACATTTTTTCTTAAATAACATAGTTATGCTAGTTGTTCATGTGAAACTTTATTTAACATTTGCATAAAATGTTATAGTATGTTAGTTAGCATAATTTATGTTACACTGGCGATCAACATATTAGCACAACATAATATTAAAATTCCATAAATTCTCTTTAAAATTTAATGTCACGATATAAACATTTGGCATGTGTAGAAGTAGACTTATATACGTTTTCGGTTTTGATTATTTTCACTGTTATCGAATGGTTGTAAAAAGAATGATCATCAGTTGTAAAAAGAGTGATCAGGCGAGCCGAAAAGTTAAGTAAAGAAAGAAAAACAGTTTTCCGGTTTCTTTCTTTTGACTTGAGAATTCAACGTGACTAGTTCGGAATTTAAATAAACCCAATATTAATTGGTAAGAATTGTGAAAAGTTTTTTTTTATATTTTAATATTGAGTAAAATAATTAATTCTTAGGGTTTTAATATTGAAATCATATTCACGTGAAAGATTAACCAGATTCAAGAAAATTCAGGAAAAGTTAAACCCCGAAAATATAATTGATGCAAAGCGTGTTATTTTTTTGTGAATCAAATACTTCGGAACCAATGGTTTTGCATTATAAATTTTATTAATTATTTAGAAGCTAGCCATGTGCTAATTTTATTCATCCGTACATTACGTCATCATTGTGGAATTAATATAATTGCCAGAACTGTGTAACAACTCAGAAACGTCATCATAATTGTGAAAATTAAAGATAAAATTATGTTTCATATTATACTCTGCAAATTAAATTTTTAAACGTTGTTTTTGCATCCAATGATAATTTCATCCATTCAGTATCGGCTCTAGACTGATTTATTCATTGACATATAAAAATGTCATAGGAATAATATAATCTAAAATATAGTCAACAAATTGTCTAAATCATCATACTACTAATGGCTGTGCTACAGAATTGTCCACCACAGTGATTTTAACGTTATGAATGAAGTTACAACAAGAATAAGAACGTACAACTAATAGTAACACCAGATTAAGACGTCATCAATTTTTTTATCATTGATATATAAGCTGATAAGTATAGTTTTTTTAACAAAGATTTAATTTTTTTATACACATTCTTTATTTTTGTATAACACTTTATCATTAAATTAGGGAAAGAATGTGTTATAAACAATTTTTTAGCAATGTATAAGAGCAAGTTCTAAGCATATCTCTACATCAAGTCTGTTAATATTTAGTGCTGTCATGGTTAAATTTTAAAATAAATCAATGAAACTGATGTAAAATGTATGTTAAGAATATATTTAAATTGTAATTGCTCAATTTTAAGATAATACTATAACTTTAAGATTAATTTTATTATTAATAATTAAGTTATAGCATGTTAGAGAATTATTGTATATTATATTTAAAACCTTTAAATATTTGTTTATTAATGATTTTGAATTACAGTTCCCTGGATGTTTTGAATTCAAACCATCGCCTGAATAGCAGAGAAGGGTAAATACCAAAAGTGTAAATTTGAAATACGTCATCTCAAACAGCGTAAAATAGTAAGTTGTAATATACAATATTTGATATCTAACATGCGTTCGATTTAAAACATAATCAGAAATTTTGATATTCGTTTATATTGTAGCGGATATGACAGTCGCATATACCGTCATATTCATAAATGGCATAATCTCATATAACATTGTTTTGAATGAATGTACAAACCATCAAGCGGTGATCATGTTTCCTTGTTCTAACTGATATACAGACATTGAACTTAACTAATAGTGAAGCATTCTATTGTATTGTATGGTATTTTATGTTACGTTATTATATTGACCTAATTATTATATTATGCTAAGTAGACAATAATTTTACTTTAATTTTACTATATAAACCTGTAACTTTCACTTGAATAAAAATATTGAAATCTATAACCAAATTGAACTCGCCTATTTCCTTAAATGTTAAATGGCGAATATCTATCGCTTATAACTAATTTATTAGCTACATGGCGACCGTGACAGTGTTCACATCAGAACAGTCACGTAATAATAACCAGGGTCCGAAACCGTTATCTATCGAGGAGTACCGGAGACGGACTCAAGGAAGACCAAAAGAGGACACCCCAAAAATTCCAGCCACCAACAAACCAAAGAGAAGAGGAGGATATCTTGTGGGGAAAAGAAGAAAAATAGCCCAGCTGAAGAGACTAATCAGAAGCAACCCACCACCTTCATGGGACGTATCCACCAGGTTATGGAACAAAATAGAAGAACTGGAGAAGGAGATAAAAATATATAAATTTTCCAAAAACTTAATGAAAACCTTATAATAGAGGTAAAATATAAAGTAATTTTAACAGAGTGCTAACCTGGTTATGCACCGGTAGGGACGGAGGCGATTTCGCCCGTGTCCGACACAATTTTTTTTTTCTTTTCTTCTTGTGTAATGGCAACAGTCATGATGATAATTATACTAAATAAATGAATAGTAAATACAAGTAACAATTATGTTAAGTTAATAAAAATTACTACAAATAAAAATTAAAAATAAAAACTATTTAAAATTTAAAAATTTTCAAAAAAAATAAAAAATATTTTATATTAAATAAATGAAAATTAATAAAAATTATTTAAGAGTTAAAAAAATACTCAAAATTTTCTTTAATTGGTGCACCTGTCTTGAATTAAAAACATAAATTCAAATCAGTTTTTTTATACATTTTCGCTCTTAAAAATCATTTTGCATTAAAACTCATAAATTAAAATTGAAATGGGTAATCAAGAGGCAAAGCTAACAAACCCTAAGGCTAATGTTGTAAATGAAGTAATTGTTGAACAAAAAGATAATGGTTGGGAACAAATAAAAATTTACTTGCTTATTATCACTGTTATATTAGGGATAGAATTAGTTTTGAAATTATATAAAATGCATAATAAGAGAATAAAAAAGAGATATATTGGTCAAATTAACGAAGTAGAGAGAATATAATGGACACTTGGTCCGAAGTTTTGAATAAATTAAAGTCATATGAAGGGCAGATTAGAAGATCATATAAGTGTTTGAATAAGAATAGAGGAATTAGAAATGAAACTATAGAGAAACATAAGAAAGTCTTATTAGATAATTTTGAATCATTACGAAAATTTTTAATTGGGTATGAGAATAAATTAAAATCAGATCACAATAAAGAAGCAATTGCTATCTACAATAATTGTAGGGATAGAATTCTGAAAGTTTCCGCAAAACATAGCTTGCATGTGAAAATTTCACACTCACTCACAGAGGGCGCAAAATACGAATGCAGTTCAGAGAGCGAAGATTTGTCCGAAGACGATACTGAAATTAATAAGGAATTGGAATCTGTTGAAAACGAGAACAGCGCAGATATGCCGCAAACTAGTATAGAGTTTTTGCAAACCGTCACCAGGATCTTACCTGATTTCGACGGGAAACACGAAAACTTACAAAGTTTTATAGATGCCTTGAGCATTTTAGAAACTATAAAGGAAACCCATGAAACATTGGCGGTAAATGTAATAAAAACCAAACTAAAAGGTACAGCCAGGAATTTAATTTCTTCAGAAACAACTATACAACAAATTATAAGTAAGTTAAGAAGCACTGTGAAGGGAGAAACAGTCGGTGTTCTCTCGGCAAAACTGATGAATATAAAACAACAAAATAAAAACACAACGGCTTACGTCAAGGAAATAGAAGAGCTTACAAAAGCATTGGAAAGTGCATACATATCAGACGGTTTAACACTTGAAACAGCTGGCAAATATGCAACCCAAGTTGCTGTAAAATCTATGGCGAAAAACACTCAAAATGAGCAAGTCAAAATTATCATGCGTGCGGGACAGTTCCAGACAATGGACGAGCTTATTATGAAATATGTAGATACTTGCACGGAAACAAAAGATTCTTCGGTAATGCACTTCAGAAATCGGAGAGGACGTTCTTTTAGAGGACGTGGTCATAACAATAACCGTTGGCGTAATAATAATCAAAATAGTAACGGCAATAACACTAGTAATCGGAACTACAATGCTAATCGGGGCAGAGGCCACCGAAATTTTAATAATAACAACCGTGGTTATAATAATAATAATCACTACCGTACGAGTAATGTACGAGCTATAACTCAACAAGAACATGAAACGGAAACGGAAAACTAATTCACACCCTTGAGAATACAAAGTATGACAAAAAACGATTCAACCGTATTTTACATTTAAATTTGAATTTAAGCATTTTTGTAAAAGTCTATGATGGTGAGAACAACCAATTAACTTTGCTGGTTGATACTGGAGCAGATATATCGTTACTAAAACAGAATGGCATTAAATATGAGGGGGTAAATGAATATAATACAACAACAATTAGTGGAATAGGTGAAGGAACAATACAGTCACTGGGTACCACACATTTGAAACTTCGTATTAAAAATTACTTTGTTCCCCATGAGTTCCACATAGTACCCGAAAATTTTCCTATTCCATGCGACGGAATACTCGGTATAGACTTCATCAAACACTACAACTGTATCTTGGATTTCGGTGAAACGCAAGATTGGTTTATATTAAGACCCGGAAATGTTCGGGACGGAATTCACATCCCAATCTTACACTACAGTTCGGATGATACTATCTTGTTACCAGCTCGTTCTGAAGTTATTAGACAAATAAAGATAAACACACCTTATGAAGAAGTACTTGTTGTTAATCAAGAACCACAACCAGGAGTAATAATAGGTAATACAATAGTAAACAGTAAAAGAGCTTTCATCAGGGTTATTAACACTAATACAGTAACAGTATCACTTAAATGTATTGATATCGTATCGGAAAATCTCGACAATTATACAATATCAGCTACACAGAAGTGTAGTGGATCCGGAAAAGTTGAAATTATGCACAAATTGTCAAAAAGCTTTCCTGAACCATTTAAGGAACAAATGGAAAAATTATGTACAGACTACATTGATATTTTCGGATTAGATACGGAACCCATCACTGCGAACAATTTCTATACACAAAAACTTAAACTCAAAGACAAGGAACCCGTTTATATTAAAAACTACAGGATACCCCATACACACAAGATCGAAGTAGATGCACAGGTTAAAAATTTAGTAGAAGACGGCATCGTTGAACCTTCCACATCAGAGTACAATAGTCCACTACTCCTAGTACCAAAGAAATCACTACCTAATTCAGATAAGAAGAGATGGCGTTTGGTAGTAGACTATCGTCAAATAAACAAAAAACTAGTCGCTGATAAATTTCCACTACCAAGAATAGAAGATATTTTAGATCAATTAGGAAGAGCAAAATACTTTTCGTGCCTAGATTTAATGTCGGGTTTCCACCAAATTGAACTCGACGAGAAGTCAAGAGACATTACATCCTTTTCTACAAGCAACGGCTCATATCGGTTTAAAAGGCTCCCCTACGGATTAAAAATAGCTCCAAACTCTTTTCAGCGGATGATGACTATAGCATTTTCAGGGTTAAACCCCTCACAAGCATTTTTGTATATGGATGATCTAGTGGTAATAGGTCGATCGGAGAGACAAATGATAAATAACTTGAAAAGCGTTTTTGATCTATGCAGAAAATATAATCTAAAGTTGCATCCTGAAAAATGTTCATTCTTTAGACATGAAGTAACTTTTCTTGGGCATAAATGTACAGATAAGGGCATTCTGCCGGATGATGGAAAATATGAAGCAATTAGGAAATATCCAGTTCCAACTGACGCAAATAGTGCAAGACGATTTATTGCGTTTTGTAATTACTACCGAAGGTTTATTAAGAACTTCTCTCTTCATTCACGCCACATTACGCGTCTGTGCAAGAAAAACGTACCATTCGAGTGGACAGAAGAATGTAATAACGCATTTCTTTACTTAAAGAAAGCATTAATGCTACCAACCCTTCTACAATATCCAAACGTTGATAAGGAATTTTGTATAACAACTGACGCCAGTAAGCACGCTTGCGGAGCGGTATTAAGTCAGGAGTACAATGGCAAACATCTACCTATAGCATATGCCTCGAAAACATTCACACAAGGAGAGAGCAACAAATCAACAATCGAGCAAGAGCTCATAGCTATCCATTGGGCCATACTACATTTCAGACCATATATCTACGGAACACGTTTTCTTGTAAAGACCGATCATAGACCTTTGTCATACCTATTCTCGATGAAAAATCCAAGTTCAAAATTAACAAGAATGCGTTTGGACTTGGAAGAGTATGATTTTACAGTTGAGTATCTCAAGGGTAAAGAAAATTACGTTGCTGATGCTTTATCAAGAATAAGCATTGAAGAATTTAAAGAATTACACAAAAATGTATTAGTAATAAATAAAGTGACCACAAGGTCCGACACCAGAAAGAACGAAAAAGTAACTAAACAAAAGCATCATGAAAATATAAAAGAAAAGCCCAATATATATGAAGTCATACAATATGATGACGTTAAAAAGCTAGTAAAGTTAATATTAACTCCAGGAAGATGCTTATTGAAGCATGGAAAATTAATATTGAAGCGAATAAATGTTGAAGATCTGTGTACTAATGGGAAATTGGACCTAGGAGGATTTTTCCTAAGGCTTGAAAAAGAAGCCGGTAAGCTGAATCTTGAAAAATTAAAAATGGCACCCGATGAAGAAATTTTTAAATTTGTATCTATAAATGAATTCAAAAGAAAGGGCAATGATTATTTGAAAAAATTAACAGTAGCGCTACTGCCAAAGGTGACCATAATTGATGCTAAAGATGATAATAAAATAAAAGAGATATTAACTACATATCATGATAATCCAGCGGAAGGCGGCCACTGCGGGATATCAAGAACATTAGCAAAAATTAGAAGACATTACAAGTGGAGAGGTATGCCTTCACACGTGAAAAAATATATCAAAACATGCCTAAAATGTCAAAAAGCTAAGATAACAACACATACTAAGACACCAATGATACTGACAGAAACCCCAGCAACTGCATTCGACATCGTATTAGTGGATACCATTGGTCCATTACCAAAGACGGAAAATGGTAATGAGTATATTGTCACATTAATATGTGACCTAACTAAATATTTAGTGGCCATACCAATATCGAACAAGAGTGCAAGCACAGTTGCAAAGGCTATATTTGAGTATTTTATACTATGCTACGGTCCAATGAAGACGTTCATATCGGATATGGGAACAGAGTATAAGAACTCAATAATAACGGATTTGTGTAAATATATGAAAATCAAGAATATTACCTCTACTGCATATCACCATCAGACTCTAGGTACTGTGGAACGCAGTCACCGAACTTTCAACGAATATATACGTTCATATATATCGATTAAACGAGACGATTGGGACGAATGGCTTAGATACTTTACATATTGTTTTAACACCACCCCATCGGCAGTTCACGGTTACTGTCCATACGAGCTAATTTTTGGACGGATACCTCATGGTTTTCATTATTTTAATAGTATAGATAGAATAGATCCTATTTATAATATAGATGATTATAGTAAAGAAGTGAAGTATAGGTTAGAAATTGCATACAAGAGAGCAAGATTACTACTAGATAAGGCTAAGGTTAAGCAGAAACAATTTTATGATATAAATTCAGAACAGTTAGATTTAAATTTAGGAGATTTGGTTTTATTAAGAAATGAGGTAGGACATAAGTTAGACAATAGATATGAGGGCCCGTATAAGATTATAGAAATAGGTGATAACGATAACATATTATTAGAAACTAAGGGAAATAAGAAGCAGAAGGTTCACAGGAATAGAATTAAACTTTTTAATTGAAACAAGTAATTTTTTATCTTTTCACAAAATCATTATTTCTCAACATAATACAAAAAAAAAAAAAAGATGAGTTAAAAACATATATCATTAAACAACGATAAGTTTGGTGCACCAATATATAAAAAGTAAAATAATAAAAATAACCAATATATAAAAAGTAAAATGATAAAAATAACCAATATATAAAAAGTAAAATAATAAAAATAACCAATATATTAAAAAAAAAAATAATAATAATAAAAAAAAAAAAATATTGAAAAAAAAAATAATATTTTCAAGATGATATGTAATCTGTCATTGAATTTAGACCAAGGTAACAATGAGTAAAGAATATTCATATGCTTAATAGCGTATGAACATTCTTCCAGAAAATGGAGGTGTAGCGGATATGACAGTCGCATATACCGTCATATTCATAAATGGCATAATCTCATATAACATTGTTTTGAATGAATGTACAAACCATCAAGCGGTGATCATGTTTCCTTGTTCTAACTGATATACAGACATTGAACTTAACTAATAGTGAAGCATTCTATTGTATTGTATGGTATTTTATGTTACGTTATTATATTGACCTAATTATTATATTATGCTAAGTAGACAATAATTTTACTTTAATTTTACTATATAAACCTGTAACTTTCACTTGAATAAAAATATTGAAATCTATAACCAAATTGAACTCGCCTATTTCCTTAAATGTTAAATGGCGAATATCTATCGCTTATAACTAATTTATTAGCTACAATATACTAACCAGTTAATTACTGAATTGAAATTAAATTTTAAGCTACACCTAATAATTTGATAAGAGTTATGATTTAGGTAGAATCATATTTAAATTCTAGCTATACTTATTAAGTATAAATTTTAATTAATCAATTAGATTATCATATGAGTACAAATGAATTGTTGAATAAAATAGCACTTGCATTAAAATGAGAAGCTTGGAATAAGTAAGATTATTTTGGGAATGTTGAGAGGTAAAATGATGAAGCGAATGATATTTTAGAATAAACTTTTATATGATTAGGGAAGATACTATAACGTAATTATATGAACACTGTTGTATCTGAAGTGAACGAATATGGGTGGGATTTGTCTCATAGTGTTCAATGTGATAATAACAACTATCACTATTGTGTGCTTATTAACTATAACTTGTATTAAATTTCAATAGCCCGATTTTTTTTAAATTTTAAATTTCAATGAACTTATAAAGTCTTGGAAATAGAAAGTTTTCTATTTTCTTTTTATGTTGTAGCTGCAGGTATCGTAACGTCAAGAACCCTCCCCAAACCGGCGAGCGTAGCCTTTCGAAAATTTCCAAGCACTCGACTGTTACTTTACCAAAAAGTCATATCATTATTTTTTCATATATTTGATGCTACACAACCTTGCAACAATATATATATATACATATATATATTAGGGCGGGTCGATTTATTTTTCGACAATTTCCCTATGATTTCCGTATTCTATGGGTTATTCCATGAAAATTTGCCAAAGAACCATACCTCTATCGTTAAAATCGAGTCCCCTACTTTTTGTTGGTAGATTTTTTCCCAAATTGACGTTCGTATGAAATATTACCTACACGTTCACATCCATAACTCAAAAACTATCGGTCGGGTTTAATCGCCAGTAGGCGCGTTTTCTCCAACATTGGTCCAACGGTTCAAAAGTTACGGGCATTTTTGTCCAAATTTTGGAGCATTTTTTCCATTTTTTTCATGATTTTGTCCAAGAATATTACTTTCATGGCCATTTTTTTGGCTCAATTTTTTTGACTTACGAAGCTTACGAACCTTACGTTACGACTGGACTGATTTCCGTTTTACATTATTGGCATATTTTTTCACAGGGTGCATACCCTGTGTTATGTTTGTTTATTTCTTTTGTTTTTAGTTTCTTTATAGACTTCTTTATTTTTGTTTGTTATTTTTGTTTGTTTATAATATTCCAGTGTATGCTAGTTTTGTTTGAGCGTCATTTTAGTGAAGTGTTACTTGAAATAACTAACAAATAATCAAACTATTTTGAAATTTAGAAAAGATTTAAAGGTAAGTGTAAAAACATTGCTAACTATTATAGTTAATAGTTATATTATTATTCTATGAAAAACATATTTAATTCTTTTAGTGACGGTTTAAAAAATGGATTCAGAGCCTGGTTCATCGCAAAATCCAACAGATACCCAACGCAGTAGTTTGCAACATTTGGTCTCTCATGATGTTTTTTCTTTTGGCGTGGCCTGTGAATTACCTGATATTAATCTGTCAACTAAACGAGATATATTGAAGTACTATTTTTCTTGGCCGAACGTTCAAAAGCCCAAAGCAAAATGTTTTCGTATAGAAAATTGAATAATTTGCTTGACGCATATAGTAATGCAGATAAACAACGAGTAAAACGCAGAATTCAAAAAATTCGTAGAATCAACAAACCAATTATTCAACATTGGAAAATGTAAATGCAACTTGAAAGAAAACGACTGCTCATGTGGATCTATCCCAGAAAACTTAAAAGATTTCATGCGCGATCAATATAATGACAGAATACAAACGATACCGGAACACGATAGTGGAAGTGAAGAGACGATACCAACGACTATACCAACAATCCCAGTGAGCAACGATCCTACATACGAACCACATTATGACGAAATAGAAGTTGATGTGAGAGGAGGTTCAGAATTAGTTCTACCACCACAAACATACACTCCCAGATACAATACTAAAAACTATGCTAAACGAGTTGCAGGAAAGAATGTAAAAGGCGCTATGGCGACGACATTAGAAAGCCGTACGAAAACACCCAGACTTCAAAGCAAACAAGACTTTCAGAAAAAATAATGTTTTTTTCACATTTTGTCTTTTACTACACTCAAATTGAATATTTTTTTTGATAATAGGTTGATAGATACTTTATTATCTCTTAATTTGAATTTTTGTAGAAAAAAAAATAAAAAGGGAAAAAAATCAAAAAGTTGGTTTTATGTGTTATTTTGTTTTAGCAATATCGCATGAATTAATCAACCGAATTCGATAAATTTGGGCTTAAACTCTTCGTTTTGAATTGTAAATTGAATTAAATAATGGATTGAGCCAAAAAAATGGCCATGAAAGTAATATTCTTGGACAAAATCATGAAAAAAATGGAAAAATGGTCCAAAATTTGGACAAAAATGCCCGTAACTTTTGAACTTTTTACCAACAAAAAGTAGGGGACTCGATTTTAACGATAGAGGTATGGTTCCTTCGGCAAATTTTCATGGAATGACCCATAGAATACGGAAATCATAGGGAAATTGGTGAATTTTTTCACTCCCTACAAATCGACCCGCCCTAATATATATATATATATATGTATACATCGCATATTTCGGGTACAATTTGGCCATGTCCCTAAAGTATGCGCTACGCATACATATATATATATATATAAAGGGTGTCCCAAGAAGAACGCAATTTTTAAATCTGGCAACATTCGAAGTGTCATTGTTTGACATTTGAACATTTGTTATTGTTTGCTAGTAGAAGGTACGAGGTTAGTAAAAATGGAGCGCTACACGAATGAACAACGCATTCTCATTGTGAAATTGTTTTACCAACATGACAACATGAAAATGCTGATTTTGCCGATAAAATCATCTTCAGTGACGAGGCCCATTTTCATCTTGATGGCTTCGTCAATAGGCAGAATTGTCGCATTTGGGGTGAGGAAAAGTCCTCGAGTGATTCACGAGAAGCAAATGCATCCTCAACGTGTCACTGTGTGGTGTGGTTTTTGGGCTGGAGAAATCATTGGACCTTTTTTTATGAAAATGAGGCAGGTCAAGCGCAAAAAGTCAATGGTGTTCGGTATCGTGAAATGATAACCAGTTTTTTCTTGCCTAGAATTGAAGAAATGAATGTGGAGGGCATGTGGTTCCAACAAGACGGCGCCACGTGTCATACAGCCAGAGAAACAATTCAATTGCTGCATCAGTCATTTCCCGGTCGTGTTATTTCGCGTTTTGCAGATCAGAATTGGCCGACTAGATCGTGCGATTTAACACCATTAGATTTTTTTCTTTGGGAATTTTTGAAGTCGATGGTTTACGCGAATAAGCCGACGACGACTCAAGCCTTAAAAGAGGAAATTGGACGATGCATTAATGAAATACCGCAGCATTCATGCAAAACGGTCATTGAAAATTTCATTAAAAGATGGCGTGCATGCCAGCAAAGCCGCGGCGGCCATCTGCACGATATATTGTTCCATACATAACCTCATTCTGTCTACTTTACGATTAATAAAGTTCACGATTTTTTTTTAAATATCTGTGTTTTATTAAAATTTAAAAATTGCGCTCTTCTTGGGACACCCTTTATATATATATATAAATATTTATATATAAAAATATACCCCAGGTCTTATTTAAACTAAATTATGTATTGCCAATTCACTTTGATTTATATTTTGGACAATTTCAAATGCTTTTCAAATTTTCTTTAATCAATTTTTGAAATAAAAACCCTTTGAAATTTAAAAAAAAAAAAAACAACATCGTTATAAACACAAAGACCAGTTGAGCTGCTTGATTTTAAAATTTCGTATTTCAAGGAGTGCCGATCAAAATTTGTTAACATTAAGCCTACAAAAAAAAATTGAGAAAATTTGAGTCACATTGGACCACGTTAACACATTATGCATATCGATCAAAGTTTGAGGCTTAAATTTAATTCGAAAAAATTAAAAAAATATTATCTCTGTGCGTGGAACACGAGTCGCTTTAATGAATTTTGAGATATCGTAGTATATATCGTAAAAAAAAATACTGAAAACTATGATACCAGATGCGTGCGTATTAAACCAAATTTAAATAAAAAGATTGCCACTATAATGCCCAGTTTTTAACTTCGTATTTAAATATGCAATTAGTTAATTTGCCATTTAAATTTAAGTTGTATTTAAATACAGTTTCAGTTTTTCAGTCTTAAATGACAATTGTTATTTATTTGCGACAAAGTATGGTAGCATCATGAATGTCAAAAAATTAATGATCATTATTCATAAAACAGCTGTTTAAAGAATAGAAAAAAGCAGAATATATAAAATATAGAAATAAAAAAAAAAAAAAAAAAAAATATATACATATATACATATATATAATTAATATTATTATAATTAAATTAATAAAATAAAATGAAGAGAAGTGAAAATTGCATCCGAAGTTGAATTTTTATTGGCTGCTGTAATTTATTTTATTTTTTATTGTTTGTTTTACCACGCGGGAAAAAACAAACTGTCAAAATCATATGTTATATTTGTACAATTTAAATAGACTTTAAATGCCCAGATTGGTCACTTAAATGTGATTTAAATTTTAAGTTAAAAACTGACATTTGTATTTAAATAGAACTTAAAGTCCAAATGGCATTAAAATACGAAGTGAAAAACTGGGCATAAGTAAAGTAACGACTTTTACGCACAAGTAAACTTAATTTTGAGCCTTAGTGGTATCTTCATTTTAAAAGATTATGTCAAAATACACAGAAAAATAATAATTGTGAAAAAATTTTTAATTAAACTTTTGTTCGATTTCAAACTTACTTTCAATTAACTGTTTAATTTCAATTTCAATTTTATGTTCTTCCTTTATTTACATTTTTTACTTTACTTACTAAATATTTACAAATGAGATCTTATCTTTACAAATAGATATTACAACAAATAATACTATGGATCAAAAGATATTAACATTATTTAATTCATTGAGGTTTTTAAAGGCAAAATGGGAAAAAGACCTTATATGGTTTAAAAAAAAATTTCAAATAATTATTAGAAAATGTATATGTTTACAGTAGTACTATTAGTAATAATAGTCCTCCATAAACATATCATTTTCAATTTGGATAATTTACATTTAATTTATTATTTCTCTACATTCTCTTATCAGTGGATAAGAAGAACTTTCAATTTTGGCAAAATACTTATTATTAATTTTTGTTATGAAATCTATAATTTTTCGTAACCAGTTTTCTTCATGAATGAGGTGTGTTGGGTATCTCCAGTGTTTGTTATTTATCATTTTCAGACATTTATTTTGAATAACTTGCAAACGTTTAAGGTGACAGTTAGCAGCAGTACTCCAAATTGGACACGCGTACGTTAATATTGGTCTTATGACACTTTTGAAAAGTAGATTTTTGTTTTTTGCGTTCAGATATGAACGTCTGTTTAGTAATGGCCATAGAGCTCTAAAAGATTTTATTGCATTTTGGCACACTTCGCTAATATGTTGCTTAAATGTGAGTTTTTTGTCTAAAACAACACCAAGATATTTAACATCGTTGAGTATATTTATGGTATAATTTCCAATTGATAGTTGACGACTTGGAAGTCTTTTGGGAGATTTGTTGAAGGGAAAAATTATTGCTTGAGTTTTGTTTGGATTAATTTTGATTTTCCACCACTTTTGAAAATATTTATTGCAGTTTAGAAGTCCCATTTCCATTTTTTTTGAGAAGTGCACTGGTAAGTTTGCTAGAGGAGATTAATGCAGTATCATCTGCGTAATAAGCAATTTTCATATATTTGGGGACTTTAAAATCTGACGTATATATCGAGTAGAGGCAATGGGTGATAAAACTGATCCTTGTGGTAACCCTGTTGAAATAGTTTTTAAAGATGATGTTTCATTATTAATGGCAACCTTAAAGGTTCTGTCTTCAATGAAATCGGCAATAATTTTGCAAAGATATTTTGGAGTATTTGCAACTAAAAGCTTGTATAACAGACCATTATGCCATACAGTGTCAAAAGCTTTTTCGATATCTAGTAGAATAAGGCCTGTTGATCGTTTATTGTATTTGTTCCTAGTAATTTGATTTTTATTCTGTTTATTTGGTGAGTGGGTGCTATGCTCTTTTTAAATCCAAATTGTTCATTTGCTACAACAGAATTAGTAGAAACGAATCATTAAGACGATGATGTAGTATTTTTCGAATATTTTACCTATATTGCTTAAAAGACTGATAGGTTCTATAGCTGCTAGGGTTTATTTTTGGCTTGTTAGGTTTGCTGATAGCTATAACCTTGGCATTTTAAAATGCTTTGGAAAGTAGTTGAGTTTGATGCAGCTATTAAATATTGTTACCAGTAATTTTAAGGCTTTGATTGGAAGTTTCTTTAAAAGCAGGTTGGGAACATTGTCGAAACCAGGGGATTTAGAAGCTTTTAATGATGATACAATATTTGTTACTTCTTCAAAGCGTTGTGAAAATGGCAGATTCAGAACATGGGTTCTCCTTTTTAAAGTTGTTTATCTTCGAATTAATCATTTTATCATTGGAGTGTTTGTAGCTGGAAGTGAGATTGTTTCGCTTGAACAAAAGTGTTGGCCAGTATTTCCGCTTTCTCATTGTTGGAAGTTACTTTATTATTTCCAAAGTTTAAGGGAGGGATTTGGTTTTTGGCCTTTGCCACGCAAGCATCTACTTATCTTCCAAAATGATTTATCGCCTGGTCTCAATTTGGATAATAATTGGCACCATTTTCTGTTACGTTCTGTTTTAATACTTTTATCAATTAGGTTACTTAAAAACTTTATATACTGATTGTATAAGTTTTTCTCTTCAACGATATAAGTTCTTTGAAATTTCCTTTATAGCTTCTTCTTAGTTTTATATATTTAACGATGTTTTCTGGCATTACATAATTATTTTGAAGAGTTACTTTTGGTGTTGATACATTTCTTGCTTCTAAATAATGTTGACTACTTTTCAACTTCATGATCAATTGCTATCTTTGAATTTGTATACAGCTGTATTTGTAATAATTTTATTGTCAAGAAAATTCATAAAAATGTTCCAGTTGGTAAACCTATAGTCAAAATAACTCAGGTCTGCCAATAATGCCTTCGATCGTTTTAACGTACAAATAATGGGACGATGGTCTGATGGTATTTCGTAGCCCAATGTTTTTACTTCAATGTTAGAGCAGTATTACTAATAATAATGTCGACCGTGGACGCTTCTCTATTACGTTGATGTGGATACAGTGTTGGACTATGAGGATAGTGTACAAAAAAGTTGCAAGTTTGTTGTAAATTATTAGTATGGTACCCGCACTATTATTTGTAGGGCAATTCCAAGAAGAATGGTTGGCATTTAGGTCCCCTAAAATTATGTATTCGCTTGCGGAAGGTGTAAGATTAAGGATATCTGCAGAAAAATGTTGGGGTGTAACGAGGCGAATAAGAAGAAGACACTATTATAGGTTTGTTGTTTATTGTTACTTCAATAGAGATGTTTTCAATTGATTTAGTGTTTGAAACAAAAATATTCTTATGTTCAATTGATTTATGAATTAACAGAGCAACTCCCCCTCCTCTTGTATCGGTTCTGTCATTTCTGTATAAAAAGTAATTTTTAAAAAAGGGTTTATGATTTTCTGTAAAAAATGTTTCGTTTAGAGAAGCAATTTTTATATTTTCCTCTTTCGAGTAATAATTCAAATTGATTTAATTTGGAAAAGTTTGAAATGCCATTTGCATTCAAGTGAAGCATTTTGAAATCATTTCATTAGTATAATCCATGAGCGTACTTTACCATGGACATAACAACTTTAATTTGTTGTACTTTTGATGTGCACCTTTGCAAATCATCCATAGCCGTTGTGAAAATATCAAACAGCTCGTCGACGCTAAAAAAGGTCGTTATTAGTTTTCAGCCGACTCGCAAATGTTACGGGTCGCCGTTAATTCTTTTATTGTTGATGTTATTAGTGTTGCCTTTATATTAGGGTTAGTGTTGCTATTTCCCAAATTCGGAAACTCTCCCCCATTAAACTGGAATGAATTAAGATGTTGCTGTTGATGTCTATTTCTCTGAGGTTTAGATGTTACTCTTGCTCTTGTTTCTAGATAAAGAGAACGTACGGACAATTTATGTCATTTGCAGAATGATCAGTTCTTTCTTTCCATGTTTTTTGCAATTGAAACATATAAACACAACGGGTTTTTTTTCATTTGTGTTAAATGGACATACCTCTGTATGGTGTAGTTCCGCACATATCATACAAGCAGCACTTCGATGGCAGTGTTCACCCCCGTGCCCATACATTAAACAATTCCAACATTGAGTTGGTTTGTCGTTTCTCTTTGGTTTGTATTTTTTCCACGTGATTATTACATTGGAAATTGTCCTTACATTTTTCAATGAGTTTGGATTAAAAGATTTGCGATTAAATTGAAACCTTGTAAACAGCATTATTGTCCGAACTAAACTTGGTAATGATTTCCATAACAGTATGAGGGGATAAATTGTAGGATTGTAATTCTGCTTTGATATCATCTGTGTTGATACGTGGTAAACCGTGTAAAAAAAGGTTGTGTATAAACGATTATCTTTGGAGTTATAAGAGTGAAACTCCATTTTTTCTCCTTTAGAATTTGCTTGCAGCATTCATACATTGCCTGGCTTGGAGCGAAAATTTTTGTACCGATAGAAGTACGTTTAAAAAATACATTCCTTTCCTATTGCTTTTTGGATTTCAGTGAAGGATGTGTTGCTTCTACAACAATAGGTGGTGGCTTACGTTCTGCTTGACTTCGCTTATGTTTGATTCAGGAGCTGTGTCCATAGCATTTTGAGCTGGCCAGAAGGCTAAATCTGTTGCGCGAAGGAAAGCGCAATGTTTGTGTTGGACGATAACCCGGAACAGGTTGTTTCATAATCTTTTTCT